>APFE030864986.1:2709-13341 GCA_000404065.3 Pinus taeda | reverse complement strand
ACGTGAATGACTTACTTAACGCAGTTGAATCCCAAAATGATATCTAATATAATGCACTGCGTAATCCCCCATACTTTGACTGTAACTCTATACTTTCGGATATTTAAGTTCTGAAATTGTGACCTATAGTAGCCCTCTATGTCCTCTTTCCAGTGCCACTAGTCTGATCCAAATTGGATTCTCCAAGGAAGAGTTATGCCAAATCTCCCATAATGACCTTATTATAGACTAGTTCAATAGAGCGAACTTGTATGACGTGCCATGTGTCACTGTTTCAACCTTTGGCTCTAAAAAATAAATACAAGAAACTATTGTCCGTCCTCTTTCTGTACCTTCTTACAAAATTTCAATCCGATGCTCAGAGAGAAAGTTATGATGATTTTCCCTAGGTCGCCTGTTTGGAATGTAATTCAGGAGTCTACAAAAACACCAACTTCCTCAAATCATATCTCCGCAGATATAGCACGAAAAGCTCTGAAATTTGGATCTAAGGTTCAGCACGATTTCTTCTCAAATGGGTTTTGTTTTAGCTTCTGAAACGTTGAAGAAAAAAAAGTTATAGTGAAAATGCCACGATGTCCTATTTGGAGCAGCGAAATGCTAGAATCCAAAGCTTTGATACCAAATGTTATGAAACCAGCTCAAAAAAAAGATAGAAACGATATATCAATGCTTTAGAATTCATCCTCTTCGAGGGGACAACCTCCTTTACATTACATAAATGAACAATTCTTGGATGATACAAATGAAAAGACCTCCTTTCTATATATAGGAGTCTAAGGGGTCATAACATAATCAGAGCCAACATGACAATAATAATGTAAGGGCACAATAATAACAATAGTGGGCTTCTATGGGGCACAATAGTAACAATATGGGCACTACATGGGTACATCAATATAATAAGTGGGTTGTACTAATGACAATAAGGGGTTACACTAGTAGTATAGGGGCCTAACACATCCACCCAACCAAGTGGGGATATACCAATTACTTATATATGACTGAAATATTACATCATCCTTCCCATGCATAGTAGGGGTACAAATTACATCATATGACCAAATCGGACTCATCAAAAGACTACAACAGACAAAGACAAATTATTACATAATCAGTCTTGATATGACCTTTACATTGAATGATATACATGCCATTTATAACAGAGACCAAATATCTAAACAAGACCATGATAGTCATCAACATCTATCATACACCATGTATGATTTGCTCCATAAGCATTTGTCAATAGCAACCAGCAACCTATATATGTCCATATTAGTGTAAATATCATCAACCTGTGACAAAGTATGTTTGCATATAGATATCAACTCGTCCTCTTGATCTCATCAATATCAACTTGCTTCATTTCCTTTCATGAATCAACTCAGCATACATCATATCTCCAAGTAGTAACTAAACCATTCACACCATATCTTATGTGAAAACACCATAGTCATCACATGATCTTTCACATCAACATGTATCATCACTAGGGAACATCCCACATATGATAAGCATCAACCATGATAATCAACATATATGAGTATTAACTATCATCATAAGGTAAGAACTCATCATCATTATGTGACTAAGTAAGCCATGTCTTCAAGTAGCTATGTCTTCATGTGACCTGCAATAACACCATTCTCTTGGCCAACCAACAATATCCAACTAGAGTAATCATCCATGTATCCATCAAAGAGATATCAATATGTATCTAGCAAACTATGAGCTCATGGTCATTTTGTCAATATTTCTTGATACATCAACAACAACAATCTTCAAACGTGTGAGAGCCAAGTTCTATAGGAATCCTGTATCATAACTGCACCATATGAACTCTATGCATCTTTGAAGGCATGATGACAGCAGCATAAAAGAAATGAGTGGCTCATCATCAAATAATCAAGTTGTGTACTCAAGCTTTGTACTTCTCTTTGTCCTTATGAATATCAACATATATGTACTATATGCATCATCAAAGAGTCATCCACAATCATCCATAAATCTGATCTGAACACCAATTATGTGACCCCAAGAGTCATATGAGATTTTTTCATGGGAAACTCATAACCGTATCATAGCAAGATGTATCATTTAGCCATATAAGTATCATCATCATTGATTAGGTACCAAAGACTTCTAAACATAATGCCAACAATGTTTTATTAGAAGCATAGCATGTTCTCCCCCTAAACCTATTCCACCTGTTCACTATCAGATCTGATCATTGCATACATCAATAAGAAGTATCAAGGCATCATCATCAATACATCAAGTTATCAACAACTTGTTAGGATCAAAACACTTCTAAATAATATCCATAGATTGTAGTCATCTATGACAGAAAATATAACTAATAATTGTTTGAATCATATCACATCTGTTTTTCTGAGACTGTCCCACAACATTTTTCTCAAACTACATAAACGTGATTGTGCAGCTTTGAACTCGCGTATATACGCGGCTTGTCTTGATGAAACTTGCGTATGAGATTTAGAACATTGAATTTTCATACTTTCAGCTTCTCCTGAGTCTATCATGTGTGTACACTGTGCCATGCCACATGTTTTTGACTACACTTCCTTCTTCTTCCATATCTTTGAGTGTGATGATGTTTTCTCCTTTTGGTATGGTGCCCGATATTTTCTCCTACATTCCTTTGCTATATGTCCAAGCTTGTTACAGGCATAACATATTACATGTTTCATATTTCTTCTATAGTAGTCAATGGCTTTGTGACCAAACATATTGCAAGAAAAACAATATCCCTTAAAGTACCTGGAAGCTGATGATCCTTTTGTGTGATGGTCTTGAACAATTTTACTTCTACATCTCGCTGCAACATTTCCAAGATTATGACATATAAAATATTCAACATTAATCATTTGAGGAAATAACTCAGTATCACTTCCATAGCTAGAAATAAAAGAATTTCTTTGAAGAATTTCTTTCCTTGGTTGTTGATGGGATTGGCCTCTCATCTCCTTTTTGAGCATTTCAGGTTTTACATTAGAGTTCCTTTTCTTAGCTTGTGAGCTGGATTCACCTTCAACAGATTCATGGAAACCAAGACCAGATTTGATTGTAGGAGACCTTTGACTACTAAGAATATCATCCAAAATCTTAGTACTATCTTGAAATCGTAAAATCTTGTCCTTTTCTTCTGATTTACCTTTTAGTATATTTACCTCAACCTGATGTTGCTCTTCCTTTTCAATATACTGCTTCTTTGTGATTTCTTTAGTTTTTCTTCCTTCTTCCATCTGTTGCCTTAATTCAAAAACTTTGTTTTCTTGTTTTTCAAGAGATTGGAGTAGTTCTTCATTTTGCTTATTTGATTTTTCAAGATCTTATTTTAGCGAGAGGATCTTAGCTTCAAGACTTTCATAGTAACATGATCTATTTTTGAGTTTCCTAATTGTTGTGCTCCTTTCATTTACTTCATTTCTTAATGATGCCACTTCATCCTGCAACTTTTGACATTGATCTTCCTTTTCCTTGAATTGCTTCCTTACTTTGTTTCCTTCCTCTAGTTGAGCTTTTAGTTTGGTAGCTTCTTCTTTGAAGGCACATTCCCTTTTGTCCAATAGATCTTGTTGATCTCTAATTTTGTTCGTAAGTCTTTTAAATTCTGCCTCTATTTGATATCTTTCTTCCTCACCCATAAGAGCAAATTCAGTTGTTTCGCTATCACTTTCATCATCTTCAAATGGATGGGAGGATAACAAATTCATACCTGATAGTTCTTTTGCTTGTTCATCTTCATTCTAAGGTGATTATGAATCTGAAGAGTTGCTTCCAGATAATCCCCAATCGATTCTCCCACTATCATAATTCCTTTGAGATGTCTTCTTCTTATGAGGTGCTTTCTTCTTTAGCTTCTTTCCAATTGTTCTATGGATCTCCTTCAAGCGATCAAGCTTCTACCAAAGGACTTGCTCTGATACCAATTATTGGAAATAATACTGAGGGGGGGGGGGGTGAATCAGTATTAGTTAAGTCAATAATCTTTTTCATTTCATACTCAAATTTGTATACGCTACTTCCATGTGGGTAACTCATGTGTACGTGCAACTATGCTTAAGGAAACAAGCGTATATCTGACAGACTAATGATTTAGTTAATTCATCATATATTGATATTTAATCCATGCATCAGTACTTTATTAAACATTAAACAATAACTATATGCAATTAATAACATAGTGAACCATCACACACAAGAAACACACATGAACACCAAGATTTAAGGTGTAAACCCAATGTGGGTGAAAAACCACCTGTTCGTGTCGTCTCCGTCTTGTTTTAGTATTAAGAAAAATAGTTTACAACATTGTATTGGTGCAGACTCATACTAGTACGCAGGCTTCTACCTGCAAAAGGCTACAACCTTCTCTTGTTCTCCAGCTTCTATTGGAAGGGAGCTACAACCCCCTGGGTTTTGTATTGGCTGATATGTTTACCAATGTGTAGGCATCAGCCTACAGAAGGCTACAACCGTTTCTCTTCCTCTAGGGACCTCGTTTCATAAATTTTTAGACTGGATACTCCTGGAGCACAACATCATAATCTGAAGGCCACATTTCATCTAATTTTCATACTGGACGCATCAACAACATTGAAGCTCAAAATCAATCACCATTGCAATACATCCATAAACTATATCTGCATCAACCAATCACTGAAACTCAATCTGAATCAACCAAAATCAATCAATCACTGAAAACCTTTGAACCTCTAACACAACTGAATCAATCATTTATTCACACTTTAACCAATCATCTGCAACAGATAGATCAGTACATAGTTCTGAGTTAAATTATCATTCAGAGTCAGTTGTCATCTTAAAACCATGCTTCAGATTGTATACGCTATTTATCAGAAGCTACCATGCATGTATACGCGGCTTCCTTGAAGCAAACCAACGTGTATATCTGCAAACACTTTGTTGCACTTCCAAACTTCAGACATAATCACACATAGAGGATGAAACATGTGTTAGTGATTAGATCTAGTCCATTCATTATCAGATCACATAATCATAAGTCATTATGATCCTGATCCATCATTAGATTTCAGCAATCAACACTGAAGCTAATCACAATCAACCAATCTAAATATGTAGAGTATTGTTACCAGAAAACAGTCGCCAAAACACAATGTAGAACTGTGAATACTGTAACATCAAATAGAACCCTTATAGATCATACTTTAGAAGATATACGCTACATCCATAAGCCGAACCAGTGTGTATATGCTCTTTTACCAAGGGAAACCAACATACAGATCTATAAATTCCATGATGTGTACACCACTTCTGTATGTTGAACTAGTGTGTATACGTTGTTTTACCAAATCCAACCTACGTACAAATATGGAAATGCTAACTTAGAGCATCACAACTATTTCAGACTTCATTCATACCCAGATCATCACATTTACATAATAATAACATGCGTTAGTGTTCAGATCTAGAATGTTCAAGATCAAACCACATAATGATAATATATTTAAGTCTTCATGATCCTGATCCATCAACCTTCATCAACCATATAGGTGCATACTTAGTTCAGATTAGAAACCCATAACCTGCATACTTGATCTCACACTTCATCAGATATTCAATCCTTGCTTGACCTGGCCTAATGTCTTCTCCTCCTTATATAGTTTTATGCCTTTCTCAATACCATGGACCAAAACCACTTAGGACCAATACCTTGGACTAATACCACGGACCAAATACCTTGGGTTAGATACCTTGGACCAAAGAAATACCTTGGACCCAAAATCTTGTTTTCCCAAGATATACATGCTTTTCCTTCTGTGAAAGTGCGTGTGTACGTATACGCTCCTTTTGTTCAATGAACCTGCATGGATACACGGGTTGGTCAAGGTGAACTTGCGTATACCTTTCTTTCTTCATTTTGTGTGGCATGAACTATAATTATTTGTTGTTAACTTGCATTACTTTGATCTTTCATCTGAGTGAGTTGCCATCAAGGACAACACCTGTATCATAATGCCAACAAGGCTATCTAAATTCCTTAGCTATGTCACATGAGGATCAAGTATTGAGAGGATGAGATGGTTTCAATCAGCTCCCCCATTAGTTGTTACACCCCAAATCTTGGTTATATAGTTCTAAATGTAGACAAAGCGCTTGTAGAGCCAAAGTGGTGGTGGAGGACTGTATGGAAATTAAAATTTCTAGCAAAAGAAAAAACATTCATGTGGTACCTTATGGAGAATAAGGTCCCCACATTGGAAATCCTTTATAGGTATTATGCCATAGGGTTGGTGATGAGCCTCATCATTGGGTAATTATATGGGCCTTAATTGGCCTTAATTCACCTCCTAGCTTAGTCAAACCAATTATTCTCACAACTTATTGCATAATTTTGATTATATTTTGTTTATGAGATGAGTTAGAGTTGAATATTTTTCTTTCTGGCCTAATGTGCATGTAATGCAGGAATAAAGGATAAAAGCAAGGAAACATGCAAGAATAAAGGATAAAAGCAAGGAACTGTGGCAAACACCTTGGTCAAAACTCGAATGGGACAAGAGAGAGGAATTATAGGAGGCAATCCTCCTCATTTACTACCCCTCCATTCGAATATTCCTCCATCAGCTCGTAGTGGAAACAACCAAATCATGAGGACTAAAAGACAGCCGAGCAAGTGAAAGTGACAGAAACCAGTTTATCTTGAGTGGGGAGCCAAGCCTCCCTAATAAGAAGGAAGTCATTGGAGACTTCATATATATAAGTAGAGAGGCTTAGGACCTTAGTAGGATTCAAATTTTTATTGTAAAACTCTACTTTATTTCTGAGTTGCAAGACTTGTGACAGTTTGTTATGTAATCCATGGTTTTTATAATAAAGATGAGTTTGTTTTGAGCCAGCACTGAGTTAACTCAGAGGGCTGAAGCTCTTGGGTTAGGGACCAACTCGAGTAGCCAAAGCTCCTCTTTATTGTACATGTATGATAGCATAGATTTCTGGTTCTATTCATTTGCTTAAGTAGCTTCTTGGTTTTTTGTTCATTTGCTTAAGTAGTTGCATTCTGCTTACAGTAGTGTATAGTAGATCAATTGTGCTTTAGCTTACCTCCATTTGTGCCTTCTTTCAATTAGCAGGTTAGTTAGGAGAAAAACATCACCATAACAACGTCTGCAAGTGTCTCGGCCTCATCTCCTCCCTTTGGGACCATGACTTGAAGAAGAGACCCTTCAGCAACCCCAAAAACATAGGTTTCTAGTTCTCGCATGAGCTATGGAGTTTGTTGTTTGATGCAGTTACTTGTTCACCCTCACTGGTTTTTCTGTCGATTTCATTGAAACCTCCTTCAACATGTTCTTCATGCATAATTCCCTTACCGTCCGATCCACAACAGACCTTCCCAATCACCATCTGCTTCATTAGTTTATCCAACTACCACCTCGCGTAAAGTCTTCCACCTACTTTATGAGCTTTAAATCCCCATCATCGATCTGCCTCGCCTGATCTAACGGTTATCATGTCACCTCAACACTTTATGCACTTTAAACCCCCACCGTCGATCTGCCTCACCTGATCTGACGGCTATCGCATCACTCGATCACCAACTAGCTTGGCCGATCTCCACTATTGATCTGTCTAGCCTTATCTGACGGCTATTGTGCAATCTCATGCAGATTCTTGCATGATCGTTATCTGCTCGAGAGAACGCGAGAAAAGTAGTTTTCTCATGCTACGTGTCACTTGGTTAGGCTAATTCCATGAAATTCAGGAATATAGCATACAACTTTCAGGGTGCGTGAGAAACTCCTTACCACTTTCAAAACATGCTCCATCATTTCCACACATTTTCATCCTGCGATAAGATTTCCGCAGTCCATCCTCTGATTAATCTTGTCCGTCCATTTCTTGAATTAATCTCCGCGATAAGATCTATGCCATTCATCTCCTATTAACCTTGTTCGTTCATCTAGTCACTAAACCGCCTGTGATACAATCTCCACCGTTCATCTGCTTTGTTACCCTGTTCATCCATCCATTCACTTAATTCCCTGCGATAAGACCTCCGTCATTCATCTACTTTGTTACCCTGTTCATTCACCTATTTCCTAAATCTCTTGCGATAAAATCTTCATGGTTTATCATGTTCATTAACCCTGTTCATCCATTTATTCACTTAAGCCCCCACGATAAGATCTATGCCATCCATCTTCTATTCATTGATCGATCTAATGGTCCCTATGCACTACTGTGTCCTTACGTCCTCCTTTCACCAATTTCGATCTCCGACTACTCTTCTACTTGAAAAAAAAAAATTAGTTTAGTTCCTTTTCTTACACCTTAGTATAGTTTAATTCTCTTTACCTCTGCAACTTAGATAGTAGCATTAGGTTAGTGTTGATTTAGAAATTATGTTTAGCATAGCTGTTTAGATGGTTAGTTAGGTTATGGTGTGGTTTAGCATTACATGTTGTTTTCTTCATTATTGCAGTAGAGTAGCTCTCCCTTAGAATATATTTTATCTTCTTTCATCAAAGAATTAAGTTTATTCTGACCCTATATAAGTCTGGCTTGGAACCCCTAGGGTCTCTTATCAGATGAGTAGTGACAACAGGTAAGACCTTCACTTTTACTTGTGCATATAACACTGTCACCTCCAATTTTTTACGAACCTTGGGTTGATAAGTAAAGTTGGTAGCCTTGGGAGTTGCAGCATTCTTGTTGCAATACCTAGGCTCATCACTTTTTGGCATTGTTGTCAGGGAGGTGTCTAAGTAGAATGTGATTAGTTCTTTCTTCTATTTCTAGTTTCTGATTTTCTTCCATTAGTTTATTTCTGCAAAAGTAATCTAGTTTCTTCCTTTCTTTCAATTGTCATTAAGATTGTCTTTACCAATTACCCTATGAGGATATTAAGACTTTATTTAGAAACCATTCTAGGGAAACTGGGAAAAAGGGTAGGGTTAGTCAACCTATGGCCAATACATCATCCTCCAACTCATCCATCAAGGGTGAAGTTGGAAATATGCTGGAAGATTTCAAAAGTGATATGCTGCAAACCCTTGCCTTGAAATTGGACACCATGAACATCAAAAGGAATCAAGAGGAAACAAAGAGATCATTGGCCATATTTTGTCCTAGATGCACCAGGGGGCATCCTAGGAATGAATTTCCATTGAACTGTATTAAGATTTGCTCAGTCTGTGAAGAAAACCACTCCACATACAAGTGCCCTTCTATACCTGGACTCAAAGTTGTATATCAAGGAGCTGAAGGGGTCACTGAGAAGCTATGCTACATCAACCAATGGAGACCTCGTGGGCCTAGACCATACCTGTAGGGTATACAAGGGTCATCCCATGCATATTACAACCCCAACCAAACCACAACTATACCTTCTTGGGGACCCCTTGCTCATCCTTCTTGGTCTACGCCCCCTCCTTGGTCCTATACATCTCAGTATCATTCCCAGCCAGCCAGCCAGTCATTTCAACCTTATGTTCAGCCACAACATTAGCGGAATACCCCACTCTAGGGGTCAAGGCCCAAATTCAACAATGTTCCATTCCTATTGCCTCCACCACCTACCAACCACAACTCCTACACTCTGCTCCACCCAAGCAACCCTAGATGCCTGCCCAGCCAAATCCGAACCCAAACAATAGGCAGGCTCAACAAGTATACAGGGAAGATACATCATACCCAGCTTATGCTATAGAAATCTAGGAGATCAACCTAAGATCTGGGAGAATTCTCCCTGATAACCAACCTCCCTCTCCACATAGGGAGGTTGAGGAAGAAAGAGAGGAAAGAAACCTTAAAGTAAATCCACCCTTTCCTGAGATATTAGCCCAACCACTCTAGCCTACCCCAGAAGAAACTGAACTTTTGGGAGAATTGAAAAATCTATGTGTAAAGATCCCCCTTCTCTAGGAAATCAAGGAAGTTCCCATTTACAATAAGTTGATTAAGGAGAAGTGATTCAAGCATCTAGGAAGAAGAAAAAGGGATACCCCTACCATTAATGTCATTGGGCAGTTGTCTAACTTAATGTTGGGGCAGGCAATATGTCCAAAATATTTGGACCCTAGAAGCCCTATAGCAGATGTGCACATCAATAGCACCATTGTCCCACACACTTTGATTGATCTTGGGTCTGCCATTAATGTGATGACCAAGGACACCATGCTCAAGCTCAACTTCCAAGGGTCATTGAGGAAGACCACAATAGTTTTGCAACTTGTAGCCCATCCCACAGTCACCTTTGAGGGAATTGTGGAGGATGTGATGGTCTACATTGACTCTTGGGAGTACCCTACAGATTTCCTAGTTCTCTAGCCTAAGGCTAAGCTTACTGGTTACCCTCTCATCCTTGGGAGGCCATGGTTGGCCATAACTGATGCTTATATTAGATGCAGAGATAGGTGTTGGGTCCCTATAATACTAGTGATTACCCCATTACTATTGATTTATACCCCTTATTATATTTATGTACCCATGTAGTGCCCATATTATTACTATTGTGGCCCATAGAAGCCCACTATTGTTATTATTGTGCCCTTACATTATTATTGTTATGTAGGCTCTGATTATGTTATGACCCCTTAGACTCCTATATATAGAAAGGAG
>APFE030864982.1:0-11178 GCA_000404065.3 Pinus taeda | reverse complement strand
GAATGAATGGAAGTTGTTATCAACATGTGGCATCATTGCTTGATGTGACCTTCAATGGTGAGGGAGAAGAGTACACAAGAAAAATCTTCATCATCGATCTCATAATATTCGCAAAACTCAAGGAAATAAAAAATGTGCTCAGTTATGGATGCTCCATCTTCACCATCAAACTTTAATCAAGACAAGTGATAGAGCTACTCCTTGTCGATTGAACATTGAAAAATGGACAAGTCAGATAAACACCTCGGGAGCATGATTTGATGCAGAGCCATTTACAGATATGAGACTAAACTATAGGCTCCAAGGGCTCAACTTGTCATCAAGCCCTCCTTCTAGTGCCAATTTTTTGACGGGCTGAAATGTAATGCAAACAACTTAGGGGTCTCCATGGTGTGAAGTCCCAATTATACTACACACTGTTTGGGATAGGGGCCCCATCTGATATTTGGGTCTGGCTGCCAACATGAATGTTTCTGCTCTTGGTTATCAAATGAGAAAGTGTTAGAGTGGGGACAAGAATGAAAGGAGTGAAACAAAATCAGTGCAAGATGGACCAATTGCAGGCAGAGATACAAACCAATCTCAACAATAACAACAAGAAAAATGCAACGAGAGGGATTAGTGAGATAAAACCCAATCAAACATACATTGAACATGAACATGTTAGAGGTTAATTTCAAAGTAGTTCACAATAGGTCACCGACATGGCAAGGAACAAATAAACACACATTTGAGAGAGGAACATACATGAAACCACTATGTACCATTCCATAAGATATTGTGTGTATGAAAGCGCACATACAAATATAGTGAAGTATTAAGCAATTAATACAACAACCATGAGTAAGCATGGAATGAGTTCCAAAGATAAAGAACATCTTATTAATTTCATTACAACTTCAAATATATATCATGAAATTAGTCAAAACCTAGTAGAGGAACATGGCTTGCTCATACCATTGCCCAATGCCAAAACCCTAACCTCGTTACCAATCCACTCTACTAGCTGCCAAGAAATGAGTGGCTCTAGATCTCAAGCATAAATCAACTATATATTCCTAGCCTCAACTCAAGTGCTAAAGTCGCTCGATAATGAGGCTTGAGGGAACATTTATAGAGATGGGGTGACTATTCACCTATGATGACCCTTGGCCTTCCCTCATGCCCCTTCAGCCACCATCATGAATCTTGAGATTACCCACTTCTTTCTCAAGCCAAAAATGATTTTTACATGCCCACATCAGTCCTAGCATAGTGGTTGATATAATTGTGGATGATATTTACATTACGATGAAGGGGAGAGAGAGAAGGATGTAGAGGGTTATTGGGAACCCTATAATTCTTGTTTCCCATATGTGGCAATGATGTAGATGCTTGGTCCTAGAACCAACCTATTTTCTTTCCAATATGCTTTGCTCACATTCATCCATCTTAGGATGATGCACCTTCGAGTTTACTAAAAGGTTCTTGGAACTTGGAAGGGACCAACTCACTTGCTGAAGGACACCCTAGTTATGCAGGCTCCATGAGAAACACTAATCCCTTTGCATAGACCAACATCTTTCTACCTTCCTTTTGCCTTGGAGCTAGCTTGATTTCAATACCTACTATTGACCAGGATCATGCATTTCCACAACATCGATCCCTTGGGTAATTTTAGCAACCATTCGGCTTAAGTGTCTGCATAAATGGATGGGATATACATTTGCGGCTTCAGTCCTACACATGTTAAAAATCATCCATTAAGCATCAAGACAAATCTATTATGATGATATATAAAAAATAAATATCACAATTAATAATGAGCAAGAATTCTTTGCCTTGAAATTGCTTGCAAATTCATGGTCAGAAATTTGTGCTTTGATATGCTCCATGTGTTGGCATCAAGGTGGCACCCATTGTTGCTTTCCCTAAGTGGTTAGATTATTGTTGTTATACCATATTCAACACTCCATTTAATCCTCTTTACACATGTTGGATATTGTTACATTGTGTTGTTTTAAGAATTTGCAAAGGTGTTAAGTAAAATTCCTTAGCCATTTCCATTGAACAACACGACCCTTTACAACCTTCGAACCTTGTGCTATGTGAAAAATATTTGTGGATGCAGAACATATCTACCAAATTCGAGGTTAGTGTGCTTGCTTCTTGAGCCTGCTCCCATCATCAACAATCACCATTATGCTTCTTATGCCATGTTTCTGGAGGTGAGCGGATGCTTTTATTTTCGTTGTATTCATGAACCATCCCAAATTCCTCCTTAAATTTGTAACCTTTCTTCTCTTATCCAAAAAATGAGATAGAGTTGTAGTTGTAGTGGGAACAAGTAACTCTCAAAGAAATGATTTTTTTAATAACAATATATGGTGGTCTCATGTGATTGTTCATGGGCAACGTTGTTGCTTTGTCACTTGAAGAATTACTTAATGCTCTTGGGGAAAATGACACTTCACAAAATTATTCCAAAGAAGATATTTCACGCCACTTAAGTCAGGATGTCCTTATACTCTCTTCATGCCATGTACTTCCATACATCAATTATGTATGTTGCGTTAAGGTTTTGAGAATTTCTCAATGCGTTGATCCCTCGTTATATTTTTCCTTCTTGAAGAGACATCAACAAGGGGATATTGTTTGGTCGCATAATCACTACAGGGGATGGGTCATACCAGTCATTAGCTCCTTTAGACTCGATTTTGTGACCAAGTGACTTGGGAGAGGTCACATAGTCGCATTGAAGTAAAGTCACATTCATTATGAACCTTCTCGGGTGCAATTTTGCGACCTAGTGACTTCAATGGAAGTTCGACTCATCATGGGTCGCATGGTCACATGCATCAAGGTCACATATTTTTGGCATTTGTTTGAGGCTCAAAAATTGTGATCCTGTGACTCATAGAGGTTGCATGGTTGCAAAGTTTCATCTCTGAGTGTTAGCCCAAGCAACTTTGCGACCTACCTAGTTACTACGATGGTCCATTGATGTGAAAGAAGATGCAACTCTAGCACAATGCTTTGAATTACTAAATCTACTTTCCTTTTAGTTCACTTGAATAACCAGTGAAGATCGCTTAATATTCATTGCACTTTCCTGCTAGAGGGCCAAAAAAGGATGCAATTAGTCATTGGCTTCTGCCTGCACAGAATCGTGAATTATGCCTCTAGCTCCTGGGTGTTTTCCTTTGTGGACATACACAAGGTTTCAATATTGACCATTTTTAGTAGTTTCATCTCTTTGAATCATGGTGTTTACAACATTGTCTACATGGGAACTTAACACTTTCAAGCCCATTTAGTCTACTGATAAACCCCAAAAATGGGTAACTTATTGGGCTCATTTTGCCTATTATTCTCGATTAATCAACCATTATTCATATTTTTATGCATGCTTTTGAATATATTTATGTTAATTGAATGAGCGAGAATAGTCACTTGACCACAAAGTCTAATATGTGCTTATTGTAGATTTTTTGACATCTTTTGGACCAAGGTCAAGCATTTATGAGCAAGTTGACAGCCAAATATGAAGGAACAAGGTTGAGGATTTGTAGGAAGGGTGTCTCCTGCACTAAATGACCCCTTCCTTGAGTTCTCCACCATCAGCTCGGAGTTCAACAACCCACCAAGGATGATTTCAAGGGGCAGCCAAGCAAATTTTGTGAAGTGGCTGGTTAACTGCAGTTTTGAGCAACTAAGCTCCTAAATTTAAGGAGGAATGTTGGGAGTCCTCTTGGTGCACAAGTAGGAATGCTTCAAGCCTTAGTAGTTTAGCTATTGAATAGTTGTTTTTTCCACTCTAGTGCAGCTCTGAATTTCAGCTCATTTTTGAGCTCTTACTGTAAACAGATTTGTGACATAATTATTTTTTGAGTAATGGAGATAAATTTCGCTTTGCACCAGTTTTGAGCTTTCTTAGGAGGTTGTAGCTCTTGGGGTTGGGCCCAACCCAAGTGCCAGTACATCCTTTGTGTGCTTTCATGTGTTTTCCTTACATTCATAGAATATTTTTTGTTATTTAAGTTAAGATCTTGCTTTGTTACTTAAGTTGTTTTTTATGATTAAAATAGCTTTTCATGCTTCAGGTTGATTTGATAGTTTGGTAATAGAAAAGATCTGCAGAAAGGCCATCAAGCAATCCTTGATCTCATCTCTCCCTCCTTGGGACCATGAGCTGAGACCAAGGCATACTTGCTGCCACAAAAACATTGTTTTTGCCTTTCCATGCAATTGCTAGTGTTAGATTTTTAGTTGGAAAAGTTGATACCAGTTGTACTTGCATGTTTAGATCTATTCTTGCTTAGTTTCCATAGTTATCTTGCATGATTTCCTGTCTATAAACTTATGTTCATCATGTTTCTGGTTTTTAGGTTAGATTAGGTCAAAACAGATAGATCTCTGGTTTTTTTAGTCTTTATTCAATGAGTTTTGAAAAATAGTGTGCAAAACACCTATAATAAATCCCTACCTATCCTTCCTCCATCATACAACCTACTCCAACCCCTAATCCAAGATTCCTTCCTTTCATTTGCCACACTTTTCCAATTTTCCCTAATTTCTACCTTCTTGTGCAACATTGCTCCCTCCATCCTTGAACAAATCCAACCACCGCCATCCCTCCTTAGCTTCATTCACCAGGTCCTAGACCCCTTCACATCCTCATCCATCCTCCATTTCCACTTTCCCACCGTTTTTCCACCATCAACCCTCTAAAATCCTCTTTCGGCTCTTCCTGTAGAACTTCCTATAGAACATCTTGTACAAGCCCTCCAGACTTCCTGTAGAAGTTCACGTCAGCATTTTTTCGAGATCTGATCACTGTGAAAATATCTAGAAGGGTGCTAGGGACCCCTTAGGCCCTCTTCTCACCTTCCCAACCTCTTGCAAGTGCCCACTCCATTTCCTTTCACTGATCAACCTCTGCACCATAAAAAATCGTTAAAGAACATGCATAATAATTCTGCAAAATTACTCAAAAATGCAAAAAGATGTTTTTTTCCATATTTTCCTTTAGAAGTAGCTTAGTCACATGCATTTTACCTTTCCAAGAGTCAATGGCATCCATTTCTGCAGCTTTGATCTCTTTGCTTGCACCATAGAGTTTGTTGGTAAAACTAGGGTTTACTAGGGTTTGCATTTCCTTTCATCTTTCAGCTTCTTTCTGCAAGTATACTAGCCTCTTTTGAGTTAGCTTTCATCCATCACAGTTAAAAGCTTCTTCTAAGAGCTCATAGAAGTTGGCTTAAGCTCCTAGCGAACTTGTGCCAGCTAATCAAGTGACAACCTGCGACAAGAGCTAGTACTTGTGCATATAGCATTGTCGCTTCCAAGTTTGTTACGAACAACTGGATTGATAAAAGTAAAGAAGGGAGCCCCAAGAGTTGTAGCATCATTGCTGCAATACTAGAGCCCACCATCTTTTTGGCGCCATTGCCGAGGAAGCATCAGAGTAGTTGTGATTGCTGCTTCTATTTTCTATTGCAACCTTCTCCTAAGTAGTTTATTTCAGCAAGAGTAGAGTAGTTGCTTCACTTCCATTCTACAATTTCATTTCCGCAAAAGTAGATTAGAAATTTCCTGTTTTCCTAGACTATCATTTCAATTCTGCAAGCATAGATTAGCATTTCCATTCTACAATTTCAATTTTGCAAGGGTAGATTAGCATTTCCATTCCGCAATTTCAATTCTGCAAGCGTAGATTAGCATTTTAATTCTGAAATTTCAATTCTACAAGCGTAGCTTAGCATTTCATTTCCACAATTTCATTTCAGCAGCATAGATTAGTCATTTCTTGCTTTCATTTCAATTCTGCAATTTTCATTCTAGCAAGGTTTATTGTAGTTAGTTGCAATCTGTTGTTCAATCAATTTTAGTTTTGCAGGTACAAGAAGAGAAAAACATAAAAATCAACCAAAAATATTTCATTTCATGCCTCATAGGAACAGAGACAATTTAGGAAAATTCTTACACAACACCCCCACCACTTCACTGAGCCACCCTTCTCTCTTCTTCGGTGGCAGTGAAACTCTAGAGATATACGAAGATCCTCTAACAGAAGAAGAGTAAGAAAACGTTCCTTCTGAGACCATGGTTGAACACAGAAATGGTATAGGAGATGAGGAGAGAATAGAAGGTGCCTTTCCCATCCGAGAGACCAATGGGGACACGAAAATGAAAAACAAAAAACATAAGTCCCTCATCCTTACCTCACTTCCCTGGATTGACCATTGAAGACACTGATACCTTCTTGTTTGAGTTTGTTGTCTTTTGTTGAACCTATGACTATGTAGAAGACAAGAAAAAGTTGAAACTCTCTCCCTCTACTCTCAAGGATGCAGCACTACGCTAGTTCATGGGGTTACCTGGAAATAATGTCACAACTTGGGCTCAGATGCAGTAAGCCTTTAACAACAAATACCTGGATTACTATAGGTCAAAGGAAACGAAGGGAGAAATATTTCGGATGACCATGGGAAGTGATGAATCTTTAGAAGACTATGAAGAAAGGTTCCAACTCAGTTATAAAAGGGCCAGGTGCACACTTGACCCCAAATATTTGAAGTTGGTTCTGCTCCGAGGAGTCCCTGAAGACCTTCTAGATACCCTCCATTTGCTAGCTAGAGGAGACATCTACCAGCTACCTTATGATGACATAAAAACTGTGTTTAGAAACCATTCTAGGGCATCCCAGAAAAGAGGTAGGGGGAGTCAACTTTCAGCTAGTGCCACCTTCTCCAAGCATGAGTTTGCAAATCAGATGGAAGACCTTAAAAGTGAGATGAAACAGACCAATGCCATGCAACTGGATACTTTCCAAATCCAATAGAAGAAAGAGGAAGCTGAGAGGGCTTTGGCCATCTTTTGTCCCAGATGTACATGGAAGCATCCTTGGAACGAGTGTTCATTTCACTCAGTAGAGATATTTTTCGTTTGTGAGGTAGACCGCCCTACAGACCAGTGCCCGACCTTACCCGGGCTTAAAGCTATGTACCAAGGGGCTGAAGGAGCCACTGAACCTCTCTACTTCCTGAACCAAAGGAGGCCACATGGACCCAAACCTTACCAGCAGAGGATGCAATGGACATCCTAGACTTATTACAACCCTAACTAATCCACTCACATACCATCTTAGGGTCCCCATACTCATCCTTCCTAGTCTACACCCCCTTCTTGGTCATATCCATCTCGATCCCATACTCAACCTACTGCTCATTCATTTCATTCTCATGTTCAGTCACAACCTCAGTGGAATGCACCTCAACAGGGGTGGAGGCCCCAATACAACTCTCCTCCCACTATTTTACCTCCACCACCTGCTCAACCACAACCATTACCTCCTGTTCCTCCGAGACAACCCCAGATGCCTGCTCAACCGAACCTGAACCCCATTAACAAATAGGCCCAAAAGGTATATAGTGGAAAGACAACATGCCATACCTATGCTATGGAGATTCAGGAGATCAACCTACAATCTGGGAAGGTCCTCCCAGATAGCCAACCTCCTCCTATAAGAGGATGAGGAAGAGAAATAGGAAATTGAACACAAAGTTGTTCCACCCTTTCCCGAGAGACTAACTGGAACCATGCAACCAAACCCAGAAGAGACTGAACTTCTAGGAGAGCTTAAACATTTATGTGTAAAAATACCACTTCTCTAGGCCATAAAAGATGTACCAATCTACAACAAATTGATCAAAGAGAAGTGTTTTAGGCACCCAGGCAGGTGCAAGAGAGATGCCCCAACTATCAATGTCATAGGACAACTGTCCAACCTAATGTTGGGACAAGTAATCTGTCCAAAATATCTGGACCCTGGGAGTCCTGTAGATGATGTCCACATTAATGGCGCCATAATCCCCCACACTCTGATTGATCTAGGGGTTGCCATTAATGTGATGACCAGGGACACTATGCTCAAACTCAACCTTCAGAGTTCCCAAAGAAAGACCTCGACAGTACTGCAGTTAGCAGACCGCTCCACTATGACCCCCGAAGGGATTGTGGAAGATGTCATGGTCTCCATTGATTCTTGGGGGTACCCTGTGGACTTCTTGGTCCTTAAGCCAAAGGAAAAACTCACTGGATACCCCCTCATTTTGGGAAGGCCTTCGTTAGCTACTGCAGATGCCTACATCGGTTGTCGAGCTGGGAGCATGACCATAAAGAATGGGCCTATGTCCAAGTAGCTAGTCCTATATCCTCCTGCCCAACCTCTGCTAGAACATGACTTACCTCTCTAGTTGGAGGAGGAAGATGAGGATGAAGTCTACTCTGCACCATTGTGCACAGTGGAAGCCACTAGGGGAGGTCCTCAAACCGAGGATGACCTTATTGAGAATTTGATTCAAAATCCACCTCCCAGTGCGCTTCCATTAGAAGAGTTGGTAGAAGACACCCAAGCCAGTGCTTTAGTGGATCTCTATGTGGCTGATCCGACCTATCCTAGAGTTAAGAATGTGGAATTTGGCCCTGAAAGAACCTTGAAGATCAACTCATCCCTATCCCCCTCTTAGGAGAAGGAGCTGTGTAGCTTATTGAACCGCCATTTGGATGCTTTTGCTTGGAGATATAAGGAGATGAAAGGAGTCCACCCTTCAGTCTGTACCAATCACATTTACATTAAAGAGGATTGTAAACTAGTCAGGTAGCCTTAGAGGAGAATGAATCTAGCCCTTAAGGACATTGTCAAAGAAGAACTGCAAAATTTGTTGGATGCAGGATTCATCTACCCCATCTCTGACAGTGAGTGGGTTTCTCCTCTGGTGCTTGTGCCCAAGAAAACCAGGAAGTGAAGAATCTGTGTAGATTATTAAGAACTTAACAAAGCTACCAAGAAGGACCATTTCCCTTTGCCTTTCATAGATCAAGTGTTAGATGGTGATCTAGGTGGATATTGGTGGCCACCTGCCAAGTCCACCTGGACCCCCACCATTGTCTTTCTCAGCATTTTCAGTTTCCTTAATTGTAGCACAACTTACTATTTTTAGCAGTTTTTCGGGTCCTGAACTTCCGGAGCTGTTTTGAGGCCCTAAACGACGTTTTTTTGGGGAATCCTGGGGCAACATGGGTCCATGCACTGGACCGATGTTTCCCGTTCCAACAATGATAGTGCTCGAATAGATCTTTCTAATGAGCTATTGTACACGTTAAACGGAGATCCTATGCCAAAGTTACGACCCCGAGAAATTGATGTACCAATTTACCCAAAACATGGCCCACAATTTGGCGTTTCATCTTCTAAGGGTCGGTTTTGGAATGTGAAGGGTTTTCCATTGTTTCTCAATAATAAATAGGCCTTCGGCCTCATTGTAACACAGTTTGGGAACGGTTCAGAGGCATGTAGCTGCACATCTCTTCTCAGAGATAACCTACCATCGCCCTAGTTGGTTGATTTCCAATTCTGGTTGTAAGCATATTTCGGTATTTTCCATTAATGAAATGAAGTATTATTTCTGCTGCATCTCTTTATTTATGGTTATCGCATCTCTGTATTTATGGTTATCTCTGTAATCTATTGCGTTCCTGTTTAAATCCGGATTAGATGGCCTGGCAGGGAAGAAGTTCTTTTCTTTCCTAAATGGGTTTAGCGGGTATAATCAGATCCAAATCATCCCGAAAGACCAAGATGAGACCATTTTCACTTGTCCATGGGGTACCTTTGCCTACCGAGTCCTTTTGTTTGGGTTATGCAATGCTCGTGCCACTTCCAGAGAGCAGTGCTGAGCATATTTGCTGAGCTGGTTACTGATTCAGTGGAAATCTATATGGATGACTTTACTCCTTATGGGTCCAACTTCCAAGAAGCATTGACTAACCTGGGAAAAGTTTTAACCAAGTGCATTGAAATGAACATGTCCCTCAATCCTAAAAAATGTGAATTCCTGATGACTGAAGGGACCGTGCTAGGTCATACAATTTCTCAGCAAGGATTACAGGTGGATCCCAACAATATCGCTATCATCCAAAGGGTTCCACCTCCTCAAAAAGTAAGAGATGTTTAGATTTTTCTAGGCTTAGCAGGATATTATATAAGATTCATTAGAGATTTTTGTAAGCTAGCCTCTCCATTGTTTGGTCTTTTGGGAAAAGATGTTTAGTTTATATGGGCTGACAACTGTCAAGAGGCTCTGGATGCATTGAAGGTAAGCTGGTAATTGCCCCAATCTTGAGAGGTCCAAACTGGGCCCTACCTTTCCACATTCACACAAGTGCCTCGAACAAAGCCATAGGAGTAGCCTTAGGACAAGTTGAAGAGAAGATACCATATGCCATATATTTTGTCAGTAGAAACTTGTCCAAGGCAGAGTTAAACTGTACTGTAACAGAGAAAGAGATCCTAGCTGTAGTCCATTCCCTAAACAAGTTCATACACTACATCATTAGATATCAAACATTCGTACACACTGATCATGATGCAATTAGGTATTTCATGAATAAAGCTAATGTGAATGCTTGTATCATTAGATGGTTACTTTTATTGCAGCAAGTTGATTTGACTATTGTTAATATGCCAGGTAAGGAAAATGTTGTTGTTGATTTTCTGTCTAGACTAGATTTGCCTATAGGTGAAGAAGGGATGGTGGATGATCAAATGACATATGAACACCTGTTTGCTCTTTCAGTACTCTCTCTATGGTTTGCTGATATAGCAAATTATTTCATTTCAGCATAGTTCCCACCACACCTATCCTCAAAAGAGAAGAGCAAGATTGTGAGGAAAAGTGCCACATTCACTTGGATTGGGGGCAACCTATTTAAACTTGGCCTGGATCAGATTTTGAGGTGTTGTGTCAGGGAGGAGGAAGTTTTTAACATCCTCCTAACCTGTCATGATGGGCCCTGTGGAGGCCACTTTGTAGCAAAAAGAACCTCCTTCAAAATTCTACAGGCAGGCTACTATTGGCCCACTCTTCATCAAGATGTCAGGAGATACATCAACCAATGCGACCGATGTCAAAGGATGGGGAAACCGGCTCCAAGGGATGAAATGCCCCTCCAACCTCAAGTGACTTTCGAGCCATTTGAGAAGTGGGACATGTAGGTTTTAACCCCGTACAGAAATTACCTGCATATGAATTCTAAATCACATGAAAAATAAAAAATGCGAGAGCATAACACATAAAACACATATACACAGAGATTTCCCACTGGATCCCAAAACCGAGACTACCAGCTTGATTT
>APFE030864979.1:0-21355 GCA_000404065.3 Pinus taeda | reverse complement strand
GACCATATAAAACTTCGAATGGGCTCATCCACAAGGATGCATGATAGCTTTTATTGTAAGCGAACTCCACCAAATGTATGTAGTCTTCACACTTAAGCAGTTGTTGCATCACATACATTCTTCACATATCTTCAATTATTTGGTTTACTCACTCTGTTTTCCCATCCGTATGAGGATCGTATGTCATGATAAAATGTATCTAAGTGCCTAAACCTTCAAACAATGCTTTCCAGAATGCAGATGTAAATTTTACGTCTCTATCTGAAATTATTGTCTTTTGTATTCCATGCAGTCTAAATATATCTTTCATAAATATGATAGTAATTTGAACAATATTAAAGGTAGATTGTATTGGAATAAAATGATAAAATTTACTCAATTTATCTACTACTACCATTATCGAGTCATTTTTCTTCTTGGTATTACGTAAGAATCTAATAAAGTCAATTGAAATGATCTCCCACTTTCATTCTGGAATAGACAATGGGTGGAGCAATCCAGCAGGATGTTGGTGCTTTGTTTTTACCTGCTAGAATTCCAAACAACAAGCTAAATAATCTATCACTTATTTTTTCATACATGGCCAAAAGTAACCTTTTCTTAATCCAGTGATTAGTTTCTAATAGCTAGGGTGAGTTTCATAAGGAATTCTGTGATATTCATCTAGAATTAATTGCTTGATACTTTGTTGATTAGGAAAATAATGTTTGCCTAGATAAATCAACATTTTTTTCCTTATTTATCACATATCCTAATTTTTGTTCACTATTTTTTGTACTTTGGTCATGCTACCATAAAAAATTGTGTTTAGGATCTCTTTGAGTAGCTTCTTTAATATGCTCCTTGAAAGCAGTTTTAACTTCACTGAATGAAATCTCTAGGACACAGTTTAGCTTCCACTTAATGCATCTGCTACCCAATTTTCTTTTCCTTTTAAATGTTTAATTTCAAAATCAAAGTCACTCATAAAAGAAACCCGACATGCATTTAAATCATTCAAAGTAGGTTGTTTAAAATATTTAGTTAAAATTATGATGACTTGTCATCAGTAAAAATTTATTTCCTAATAAATAATGTTGCCACATTTTTAATGCATGGATTACTGCAGTTAGTTCTGGATCATAGGTCGAGTATTTTTTCTCATGCTCCTTTATATTCTAAGATTCATATTCTATATCTCTACACTCTTTCATTAGTACTTTCCCTACTCCATCCTTACAAGCATTGTTGCAGACAACATATTCCTTGTTTGGGTCTGCAATGCTTAAAATAGGGGCAGTAGTAAAAACGTGTTTCAATCGGTCAAAATTGTATTAACACTCGAATGTCCACTTGAATATTCTTCCTTTTTTCTACAAGGAGGTAATGGGATATGCTACTTTGGAAAATCATTGAACAAACCTTCTATAGTATCCATCCAGTCCCATAAATGACCTTATATAAGCCACATTTTTCGGAATTGGCCATTCCATTATGGTTTTTATTTTTTCCGGGTCCACAACAATTCCATTCTTAGTTATGACATGTCCTAAGTACTAAATTTTTTCTTTAAATAAATCATACATGTTGTATTTTGCATACATATGGTGTTCCCTTAATGTCTGCAAAGCGATCCACAAATGTTCCTTGTGCTCTTCCATGTTTCAGGAATATACCAGTATATCATCAATAAAAATAAATACAAACTTATCTAAATATTGATGAAAAATAGTGTTCTTAAGACACATAAAAGTTGTTGGGGCATTAGTCATCCCAAATAGCAAGACAACAAATTCATAGTTCCCGTAATGATTCCTAAAGGTTGCTTTATATACATATTCTTCTTTTATTATTATTTGATGGTAACCTGAATGAAGGTCAATCTTAGAAAATATTGTATCCCCCTTTACCTGATCAAACAACTCATCAATATGGGGTAAAGGGTACTTATTCTTAATAGTCAATTTATTTAACTATTGATAATCAATACACAATTGCAAAGTTCCATCCTTATTCTTCACGAAATGTACAGGAGCTCCCAAAGGTGACACACTTGGGTGAATGTTCTTTTCATCTAATAATTCTTGTAATTGCATTTTAAGTTCTGTTAATTCCATCACACTCATCCGATAAGGTTCTCGAGATACTGGAACAACCCCAAGAACTAGTTCAATTGTAAAATCTATATCTCGACTTAGGGTCAATCCAGGAATATCTTCAGGAAAAACATCAGGAAAATTTTGTACAATAGGTATATTTTCCAAGGTGACAGTTTTATCTTTTGAATTGGTACATCCTACTTGCACCGCTTAAATTTGATACCCTTTATGAATGCATTTTGCCAACTGGGAAGCAGTTATCAGTCTTAATTTTAGGGGTTTTTTCACTCCTTGAATTTACCATCTTATTCATTTTTCATTTATAGAATTAATAGTTTTATCTTTACAATTGATGAGGGGCCAATGTCTTTCAAGCCAATCCATACATATTAGTACATCATAAGATGCTAAAGGTAGGGCATTCAAATCTACAACAATCGATTATCCCGCGAACTCCACAGGGTAGTTATTGACCTTAGCTATCACCATTCTCTTAGCCCTCATGGCCAGTTGCACCAACCATGGATTCTTAAATTTAATCATTTGCAAACAACAATTTTCTACTACTTTTGGGCTTATATAACTCAAACTATCTCTTGGATCAATCGAAATAGACACAATTTGGTTAAAACTCTTACCTTCAAAGTCTACCATAGTGGGTTGGTACTCAGCGTGGTGATCTTCTAGAGTAGTGTTAATTCTAGGTAAACTCCTTACCACTTTTCCTACATTGTATGCTTCTTGAATTTGTGCCACATGTTTGGTCCCCTTATGATGAGGACAATTCTTAACGTAAGGCGGTCCCCCACATCCCCAACATTGCACTAGAGATCTTGTCATTGGTTCCATTCCAATTTTATCTGATTGTTCATTGTGTTTTAGTTCATTTTCCAATTTGAATCTTTGCTCAATTTTATTAGCATTTTGGTTTTGCGGATTTTTGCAAGGCCCTTTAGCATTTGTAGACTTATTTCCTTTAGCACCTTGTGAAAACTTAGATCTCTTCTTCTAAGTCCACCTTTTTCCTTCATCTCCTTTCTATTCATTCTGTTGATAACATATACACATCTTCCTTATCACTTCGTCCATATTTTTCAGATTATCAAACTCTAAACACTCCTTCATGAATGCGGACAGACTGCTAATAAATCGTTGGACCTTTTCCTTTTCCTCACATATATAAGGAACATATCATAGCAAATATGTAAATTTTGTTATCAATTCGTACATGGCCAATTTTCCCCGCCAAAGGTCATTAAATTCCTTCTCTTTTTCATCATAAAATATTTCAGTTAGGTACTTGTCCTTTAAATGTTCCTGAAATTTTTCCCAGGTCACATTTTGCTCATTGATTCCACATATTATTTTCAAAGCTTCCCACCATAAGGTGGTTTTTCCATATAGTTGACAGATTTCTAGTCAAGCCTTTAGATTATGATAATGCTGATACAATTGGAAGAATTTGTTCATATTAATAAGTCAAGCTTCAGCGGCCTCCTCCTGTTTTCCATCAAAGGTTGGAGGCTTAATTTTTTTTAATTCTCCCTGCAACTCATTCTTCTATCTTTTGTGCTTATTATGATCTGAAACATTATCTAATTCCTCTTCCTGATTTTCTTTGTCACCTTCCGTTTCCGTGTTTTCATCCCTTATCTCTTTATTTCCCATCATATTTTCTTGCTCTAGACTAGGAATGGGTTGTCGTTGGTTTTGCCTGTGAGAAAAACTTTTCATAATTTTTTTTTGTTCTTGCATCAAACTTTCATTTTCAGCTCGTAATCTGGCCATTTCATTCAACTCTTGAACTATCTCTAGTATAGCAACGTTAGTGGTCCATGATTCTTCTCCCAAATGCACCCACATTTCCGGATTAGTTTCTGGAAAGGGTGTTGAAACTGCTCCCATCACAAGTCTTACTAGTGTGAATCCTGCTCTCCTCATATTGCCTCCTCTTCACGCCCTCTCTAGGAACATCACAATTGTTATTATTTTATTACTAACCCAAAGGTCACATCTTTGCAACCTGGCTCTCATACCACTTGTCACATCTCCATGTGAAAACTCATTACTCAACATAAAAGAAAAAAAATAAAGAATTAATTTTCATTTACCTAACCCAATACCATTATAAGTTTTCAGGTTTGATAATGCTTGAGATATATTAGCTTGTAGATTTCATAAGCTATTAAGTATTGTTGAAATGTTATAACATACAACGTTATGTACCTATGTTCAACGTAGGATTACGTGATTGATATCGTTTAATTGATAACATTACACAAGTGCACTTATATGTGTGTGTGTGTGTGTGTCTCTATATATGTATGTATGTATGTATGTATGTATGTATGTATGAGACATGGACAGGTGTAAGAATTAGAGCATCTTCTTCAGAATTTTCTAGTACATGCGTTTACTAGAGATTAATGTAAGTGAGGTGGATTGGTGGGTCATTCAAGAACACACACACACATGTGTGTGTGTGTGTGTGTGTGTTCTTGAATGACCCACCAATCCACCTCAGTTACATTAATCTCTAGTAAATGCATGTAATGGAAACTTCTGGAGAACATGCTCTAACTATTACACCTATCCATGTCTCGGGAGCTAGATATTATCAATGATCTAGGACGTAGATGCTCATCTGACAGTGGAGGTTTCCTTGAGCTGGGCCATGGTAACTACCCACCCAACTCATGTTGCCCGGATTTCATTCACCTTATTCACTATAGGGTTTCAGGATGCTTCTCTCTCTCAGGTTTTTAGTTGTTGCCATTGCAATTTTCCACCCTTTCCTGCTGAAACTACTTCAGGTAGTCTAGAATTGTGGAGTGTAAAGATGTAGCTTAGGAATTTGAAGGTTCCTCATTGTTCTTGTGTGATAACTTAAAGAAATTTATTTTCTCATCTGGGTTCCTATTTGATGATGTGCAACAAGTTCGAATAATGGCTTAGTTCTAGATTTCATGCATAAAAGATGCCTTGATGGTTCTAGTTGAAGGATGTCGGTTTCAGGTAACCCTCGCTACCCTTCTCTGGGAATTCTACAGTTATGTTCAAATTTCCCATTGGTACCCCATGTTATCTACAGAAATTTGTCAATTATATGTATTTACGGTTTTCTTACAATTCACGGAACCCCCTTCTAATGCTTTCTTATGATCTGTGTAGGTATTCCACTTTCTTACTCCACTTATGACCATCAAATTACTAAAAAATATGTTAAGGATTGTTCTGTTCTAGGTTTTCCAGGTATTTTCAAACCTTCTACTAGGAGGCTCATCGTGATATGATGAGAGAGTATTTTTATTTTATTAAAAACAATTCCAAAGCGACCATTTGAGCCTATTATATTTTTCCGAGTTCCATCTTAGACTTTCGCATCAAATTTGTTAGAATTCGGGTTTCTTAGTCTTGTAGCCTACTATATAATTTTGTTTATTACCTTGCATTTTCACAGCAAGTTAGTGTATAATAATGGGAGAAAAATTTATACGGGTTAAACCCTCTTTTCATATTATTTGTGTCAATCATTTAACCTTACGACTCGTAATATGTTTATAGTACAATTTATAGTTGTTAACAGTGCTACGATGGTAGCTATTTGTAGAAATATTGTAAAAGAAGGTTGATTTTGATTGTACTTTGTCGAGGTTAATTAATGTTACAATTATTGTTATCTTATACTTCTTGTAGATGTATATTATTCCTTGACAGTCTCGTATATTTTTAGTTTCTTTATATTCTTTTAGGTTCAACAAAGAATAAATTTTGATTAATGTGGGTTAATATGTTATGTACCCTTACTTTTGATTACAATTATACGTTGCCTTCAATACTTATTTTTCTAAAGGGTTATTTTCAACTATATTCTCGACCTGATATACGAGACAATGGGATTATCTTCCGACTAGGCCGCTATCCAGGCTAGGTCAGAAGACTAATCCAATTCTCGGTTGGTTTTCTATCTAAGTTCCTTGTAAATAATATTGTAACCCGTACCATTATTTTAGTATGCTACTTAGTTTTTTAATTAACCAGGATAACTTATTTCTTTTCTTAAGTCATTATCAAATTTTATTGTTCATCTGGTTCCATATGGAATAGTAATTGGTTTGTTCTTACTCATCATTAATAACAGTTACAAAACAGGACTCAGGTCTTATAGATTTGCATACAGAATATTCACACTTATGTATTTTTATTCCACTAACTTTTGTATAGCACTATTTCTATATATATATCTTCTTTAGTAGTTACACAACTGAGTAATATAGTACTTATCTTTTGCCTCACTAGTCTGCACAACTCTCCACTCCACCTTCCATAAAGAAATGTCGCAAATTGAATCCCCACCCCCCCCATGCTCTTCTCACAAGCAAGGTAGTCTGTAACATCATGCAACTAGTTCTTCTATGGATATCTAGTCCTAACCAGACTTAGTCCAACTAAATTTCATAAATATATTTGACCCTTCAGCACGAATTTAAAACACAGTCTTTGTTACAGCTTCATCTTTTTCTCCCTTGTCTCATTACTTCATGTACCTATTACTCTTTTGGTTCCCATCTTTTGAGAATTAATTCTCAAGCAAAAGCTATGGCAGTAACTGCCTAACCATAATTGTCTACCCAACTAACATGTGAGACATAATTGGCATTCTTTCCAAGATGTCATCACTTCTACACAACTTAGTGACATAATTTATTAATCAAACAAAAATTTAAAGATTCTGGATAATCATATGACCTTCCCTGAAGCTCAGCAATAGTATCATGTCTTTTACTGTGGTAATTAATATTTACAAATTACCAGGAGATGTCGCACGTAGGGTTGTGGCTTCTTGGTCAGCGAATGTACTACTAAGGTTTTCATGCCGCTATGTAGGTCATAGGTTCAAACCTTTTCTTTCCCATGCGTTGTTCTTGGGGGCGGTGCAGTTGCACCTAGAGGTCATAGTGGAAGCCATTTGGGATTGATGTCGTGTCATGCAAGTGCGAGAGCTAGCGTGTTACACACACACACACACACACACACAAATATATATATCAAATAAGTTGATAAAAGTTTTGAATAAAAATGTGTGGAGAAAAAAAGCGTTTGTATAGGAAGATTAGTAATAGTAATAATAATTGGTTCAGTTTCCATAGTTAAAGCACATTTGATTTTGAGATATCACTGGTTCACTTCTATCCATGGTTGATCAAGCTAGAAGTGATTACTTTGGGTGGAGCTTCTTGCATAAATATTCCATGGACATAGTGGTCACCTAGTATATAAATATTCTATGGAAATAGCGGTCACATATCTTTGAGGTTTGTGAACCACTTAGATTTAATGCTTACATCCTATATTTGGTAAGTTCGTTTTTGAGTTGTTGGTGATGGTTGAGAAATTATCTAAACCTCTCCCCTTAAATTATGAATAATTTAGATGTGAGAAACTCTATATTATATAGGAATGACTAAATGTAATTTGTGTGTGTGTGTGTGTGCATACATACCATTGTTTGAAATATATTCTATTTTCAACCATTATTTCATGGTATTAGACCCTAAATCGAGAGGCTTTAAACCTATGTAGTGTGGCGAGTGATCATAGAATATTTTAGCTCTATTTAGTTCTTCAGCGTTAGTGTCTACGTTGACGAAAGTTGTGGATTTTATTTACTAGGAAGTCTATGTGTTGGCATATTTTGAGCTGATTTGTTGAATATTTGATGGATGGTGTGGTCTAATGTCATGCAGTGAGATGAGTGTTGTCAAGCCTCTATTCAAGCTTTGTTTATCTTGTGAGTGTAGCAGTGGATTCGTTTGAGAATCCGACATCACTGTAACACACAGTTTGACATCAACGCAGCATGGATCAGACAAATGATTTTTCTATGGAGTTCTAATCATTTTCGATTAATTTAATATTCATATTCTTTGAATTACATGACTACAACCCTTATTAAATTGACTATGGTTTGGTTTTACGTATACAATATTGTTATCTATTATTTATCGAAAGATCCTGTGATGTTGACAAAGGAACTCGTAATAGCAGTGGTTGGACTCAATTAAATAGCAACTAAATTCTTAGTTGAATCGTTATCTATTCAAACATCTCCTTTTAATTTAGCAAGAAGAGTTTACCTTCTCTTCTATCCATCAGGCGGCTCCAAAGTATTTTTTTCACCTCTCTGCGGATCGTTGAGTTTTGTGAGAGTCCATTTTTCTTTGATCATGGAAGACTAGGTTTGTTTAAGTATTTTTATGCTAGATGTGTGACTTATTTGTTGTTAGAGGAGGAGTTAGTTGCACAAGAAAGTGGATTGTTGTCTGGTTGAAGCATCCTTTTTTTAATTATAGAGGGGTATCGATAATTATAGAAAGGTACCTTAGTGTTAAAGTTTAAAAATAATTTTATGTTAGTTTTTAATATTTTCTAATCATGGAATTCATGGTCTTAGAAATTTTGTGTGGCTTAAACTTCCCCTCATGGAAAGTAAAAGTGCAGTTTAAATTAATGTAGAAACTTTTGTGGGGCATAGCGCAAGGCTTAGAAGTGGCACCTACAGATGCCAAAAAGTTACTTGAATGAAAAAGTAGAGATGAAAAAGCTAAGTCCATTATCGGACTTACTCTTTCAAATTCACAATTACATATTGTAGATCTCACTAAACCATCTAAGGAAATATGGGAACACTTGATTCAATTGTTTGGTGCAAAAGCTACAAATGAAAATTTTTATATAAAGTTGTAATTATTTAGAATTAAAATGAATGAGGAGACGTCTATGTCCAGTTATTTGAATACTTTAATGTCTCTTTTAAGACAGTTGTTTGAAGCAGTTGTTAAGGTGGAAGACGAATATGCAAAAGGCATCTTATTAAATAGCTTACCTTCAAGTTATAGTAATGTTGTCTTCACTTTGAGTCAAATGTCTTCACAAAAATTGGATGAGACAATTGCAACAGTTTTGGCAGAGGAAAAGAGACTAAGACCAAAGGATACATAAAGAAATTCTTAAATAGAAAATGAATTATTTTCAAAGACAAGGATGAGAAAGAAAAGTGGAAATAAAAGTGAACTTGAATGCTATTGCTACAAGAAAATTGGGCGTATAATGTGGAATTGCAAAGATTGTGCCAACGATCTATTAAAATAGAAGGTAAAAGTATCAATGAACATAGCCACATATGAATATTCATTGAATTCTGATGATGAATTCAATGAAGAATTTGAACCTCTCAAACTCTTTTAGAAAAACTGTAGTTCAGTGAAAAGGATCAACATGGATTGTTATCCAAATATATTGGCAGTTTTGGATCTAGGGAAGGATCCCTCATTGTTGATCATGTGAGAATGGTCTTTGAGTGAGGTTACATGAAACATTAGGACGTTGTTCAGTAATTGACTTCAGGGAATCTGTGATTCAAGATTTCAGGAGTGGAACTCGGGAATCCAACTTGTTGACTACACCTTTACGAGGGTCTGGAGGAAACTTGATGGAGCCCATGGTGATCTAGAAGTTGTAAACAATTTAAAGAATGGTTATGTGTTTTGTTGTTTATGGGTGGTTTCAATAAGTTTATGTAATGTAAGAATTAAGGGAGGCACTTAGAGTTAATGCTTACATCTTATATTTGAGAAGTTGGTTTGTGATTTGTTGGTGATGGTTGAGAAATTCTCTCAACCTCTCCTCCTAAATTAGGAATAAGTTAAATATAAGAAACTCTATATTATAGAGTAATGACTTAATGTAATTTGTGTATGTGCATGCATACATACCATTGTTTGAAATATATTTTATTTTCAATCATTATTTCATGTTTGTGTCGCTATGGAGGTCACAAGTTTAAATTGTGTCTTACATGTGCATTGTGCTTGGGGGCGGTGCAGTTGCACTTGGAGGTTATAGTGGTAGATGTTGGGGATTGATGTTGTTTCACACGAGTATGAGAGTCGGCACATTACTAATTCCACCAGTCAAAAAAATAATAAAAATAAGTGAAAAGTTAAAGATAAATAAAAAAGAGTAAACCAAATCAATTGATGAAAATTTTGAATGGAAAATGTGTGGAGCAAAAAAAATTAAAAAAAAAAATGTATAAGAAGATTAATAGTAGTAATAACAATTTCTTTAGTTGCCATAGTTAAAGCACATTTTCTATTGATATGTCACTGGTTCAATTCTCTCCATGGTTGATCTAGCTAGAAGTGATTACTTTGGGTGGATTTTCTTGGCATAAATATTCCACGGACATAGTGGTAACCTACTATAAATAAATATTTTATGGAAATAGCAATCACATTCTATAGAAATAGTGGTCACGGTACATGAACTACATAGAAAAATAATAATAATAGCGATGTTGATAAACTTGTTTATTTTGGAAAAAAACTTCGAAATTTATTTTAACTATCAATCATTATTAGGTAGATGTCATGGACTTAACCTCCATAGAATATTATAGGCTATTCTTAGTAGTATAAACAAATCAAAGGTAAAGTTTTATCTCCAAAATAGTTATGCTTTTTTTGTGGTTTTATTTAAATTTATTAATTAAAAAAATTTATCATATGACCAAGTGTCATATGAAATGAGTTACTATTTTTTGGACATGTATTGATAGGCCATGGTATTGGCCCAGGGTATTGTAACAAATCTTGTTTAAGATTAAAAATCTTCATGGTAAAGTGAGGGTGAATTTCCAAGGTGAATTCTATGTACAGACTTGTGGAGGAGCCATGGGTTCTCCACTCTCCCTAGTTGTAGCGAACTTGTTCAAGGAAGACTTTGAAACTAGAGCTTTGGCTTTTTCTCTGATTCATCCGAAGATTTGGAAGAGTTTTATTGATGACACCTTCATTAGTTGGCCCCATGGTCGGGACAAGTTGGAATCTTTCCTTTTGCTTGTTAACAATAAATCTAGCTCCATCAAGTTCACAATGGACACATAAGTTAATTATAGACTCCCATTACTTGATGTTCTTATCTCTAAGAAGGGTGAAGTTTCATTTTCTCATCAAGTTTTTTGTAAAAAACTCACACTGAGCAACACCTTGATTCTAGTTCTCATCATTGTCCAGCTCAGAAGTAAGGTGTCCTTAACACACTGGTTACCTAAGCCCTACGGATTTTTGATGAGAGTAACCTTTAAAAGGAAAAACACCATTTCCTTAAATTTTATAAAAACAATGGCTATAGTAGATCCCAAGGTCTCATGGATTTCCAAAAAGCTAGGAAAGGACTCAGCCAAAAGAAAGATCCCAATGATTTCGTTGACTATGTGCATCTTCCTTTCATTCTTGGTACCACTGACAAGATAGTTCGCATTCTTAAGAGAAATAAAGTTCGTACCACCTTTAAACCTCTTAAGACCATCTACAGCTTCCTTAGATCAGTTAAAGACCATGTGGACCCTAAGGAATTAAAGGGTGTTTACTTAATCCTTTTCTCCTTTGGTGTGCCCTACATTGGAGAAATTGGTTGATTTGTGAAGCAAAGAATTCAAGAGCACGCTGCAAATATCAAGCATAATAGATCTCGTTCTTCTACCTTAACGAAACATGCGGAAAAATCTAGACATCAAATTTGTATTGAAGATTCTAAGATCATTGCTAATATTGATCACTTATTTCATAGGAAGTTTAAGGAACTTTTGGAAATTCACAAACATGCGAGCAATCTAAATAAAGATGAAGCGTGGAAGATAAGTAAAAATTGGATTCATGCCCTTTCATCATAATTTTTTCTTTCTTTCCCATATATATAAGTTAACATGATCTCGAATTTTTTTTTAAATATTAATGTAATGTAATAAAATAAAAATCATAGATATATAATGCTTTTTTATTCTTTTGTTTTCTTATTTACTTTCTTTTTTGAAGGATTTTTTCATTTTAGATTTTCTAGTTTTTTATTAATATTATTTAATCTTTTCATATTGTTTGTTTAATGTGTATTCAATTATTTATTTATTTAAATATATTTTAAGTAGCTTATTGAGATGGTAGTTGTTTTTTTTTTTTTATTTATTATTATTATTATTAATTATTATTATTATAATAATTGTTTAATTTCATTTTATTTATCAATTTAGTTGCATGCAATAATTATTTATTTTTTATAATATTTTATTAATTTATTTATTTATTATTAAATTTGAATTAGACTTTTCATTAGTGAGTAGAGTTTATTAATTAATGCATTATAATATATAATAAAAAAATGTAGATTTTATTTTTTTAGATATTGATGAATAGATTTTTAAGAGGATATTTTCTTAGCAATTTGATTAGTTTTTAGTTTATCCGTTTTCTTTTTATATTTTTTCTATGGTAATTTGAATGTTCTTTTGGATTTCTTTATTGATAGTTATTTCTTTTCATATTATTATTAATATTTTTTTTATTATGTTATTTTTTACAGGTTTAAATTATTTGTTTTTTTCTTATAAATACCTAATATTTAATAATATATTTTTTATATAATTTTTATTTATTGTTTTTAAATAGTTATTTTAATTATTGATTAATTAGGTAGTAGTTTTTGGTCTTTTATTTGGTTTTTTAACGTATTATTTTCATTTATTATTGGAATTTTTTAGAATATCTCAACATTATTTATATTTTTCCTTTTAGTTTTTATTCTCCATCCATGTCCTTATGATGAACCACAATATAGGGTAACTTTGACCCCAAAAATCTCATTTGATTAATCTAAAAGAGTTTTCCTATAAATTATAAATCCCATGTGATTAATCTAAAGAGTTTTCCTCTTAATTATGGATCACAGAAGTTTTCTTTAGCAAAACTTGTTACATGTTTTTTTTAAATGTATACATGTTTAATTTATATAGTGATTATTTTATAATTAATTATGTCCATAGCCATGTGTATTTTAGAATAAGGCTTTCACAATTTTAATTTTATTATCAATATTATTAGGTGCATTGTAGGTATTTAACCTCTATAGAATATTCTAAAATATTGTTAGTAATATAAAAAAATTACAAAATATCTTCATATGAAATGAGTTATGTCTTTTTCGACATGCCGTATTGAGAAGCCCTAGTATTGGTCAATAGTATTGTAAAAAAGCTCATTTACATATCAGGAATATCTATGATAAAGTGGAAGAATCTCTATGGTTAAGTTCATTCTTATATATATTTTCTAATTAAGTTAATTCTTATATATATTTTCTAATTTTAGCACTTGAGATGGATGATAATTAAGCATTTTGATGTTTATTATGAATGATGTCTATTTAAAGATATCAATAAAAAAAAAAAATCAACTTTAGCCATAAATAAAATACTTCAATTTCCACCTTAGTTTTACATGAACTTTATATTTATATAGAGAGATAAAGTAATTGAAAGTAAAAAATATTTAATTTACCTTTTTAGTATGAAGAAGATACGTAATTCCTTACTACTATAACTTTGATAGACAACATGTAGAAATAATATTATTGATATTATATGATGTGTGATTCATCTTATGTTCAGTTGACATTTAATATTTAAAAGAAAAATATAAATAACAAACATGAGAAAGAGGGAGATTGTTTTAAGAGGGGGCATGTACTAACATTTTAATATGAAGAATGTGAGTCACAGACAAAATATTTCAATTTCAACTATGTATATATTATATAAATGAGTGGGAATAAAAAATTTCTTATACTTCAAATATTTTATTAGTATTTTTCTCAAAACCAACATAGATCCATCTTATCTTTAAATCTACCAAGAGCCTAGAGGAATTAAAAAGACGCTTGCATCTTGAGATATTTTATCTCTCTCTACCCTTGGTGGATATGGAGTTAAGATAGATTTACACTAGTTTAGTTAAGTTTTCTTAGCAACATGAGATGTATCATAACTATATTGATGCTCATCGACCTTTATTTTAAATGGTTGGTAAAGGTTGATAGGCATCAATCCATGATAAACATCAAGATAGTCATCATACATCTCATGTTGCTAAAAAAGCTTAACTAAACTAGCATAAATTTATCCTAACTCCACATCTACCAAGGGTAGAGAGAGATCAAATATCTCAAGATGCAAGCCTCTTTTTGATTCCTCTAGGCTCTTGGTAGATTTAGAGATAAGATGGATCTGTTGGTTTTGAGAAAAATACTAATAAAATCTTTTATGTATAAGAATTTTTTTATTCACACTCATTTTAGATAATATATACATAGTTCAAATTGAAATGTTTTATTTGTAACTCACATTCTTCATATTAAAATGTTAATACATGCCCCTTCTTAAAGCAATCTCTCTCTCATGTTTTTATTAATATATTTTTCTTTTAAATATTAAATGTCAGCTATTATAACTGGACATTTGATATTTATGTCTAAGGTGATGATGAATTGTTTGTGTCTCAAGGCAAGTATATGACTGAGATACTTGAGATATTTCACATGGAGAATTGTAAGGCCATGGACACATATATAGCAACAAACTAGAGGAAGGAGTATGCTTCTTTAGGTGAGGAAGTTAATGCTACCATTGAGAGGAAGCTTGTGGCTTCATTGATGTATCTTGTGAACACACGACCCGACATGTGCTATGTAGTCAACCAGCTTAGCCAAGCTATTGTCAGGACTTCCAAATTATATTGGAAGGCAACAAATAATGTGTTACCGTGCCTCAAAGGCATTACCCAATATGGATTACGGTACAAACAGATAGAGGGAGTGAAGTTGCAAGGCTTCACTGATGTAGATTAAGCAAGGAGTCATGTGATAGGAAAAGTACATCAGGTTCTATCTTCAATGTTGGGTCCACAACTATTTCTTGGGTCCACAACATTGTAATGTAATGTAATATGTTGTAAATAATTATATTATATTAAAACATGTAATAATAATTACATTTTAAATGTGATAGGTTAATGAATATTTTAACATAATATAATATATAACATTTATGGTAAATCATATTATAGAAGGTGATATAGAATTTAAATAATATTATAAAAGGTAATATAGAATTTAAACTAAATATATTTAACATGATAATGTATTGTAAATATAATCATAAATTAATATATTAAAAAAATGTACACATCAAATAATTTCTATGTTGAAAAATGGCAACAAGAAATTCGAGTTTAATTTGTCCTTGAATTAAACTAAGAATTAAAATTAAATTCTATTCTCATAGCAACTTTTAAATAGTTAATTGAGTTTAATTAATTTAATTAGCTTAGAAACTTGAAATTGGAAGTCTTTCTGTAATCATGTATATGTTCTCCTTAAATTTTAAGGGTCCATGGTGAGTTTATTTGAGTCATAATTAGATTAACTTGGTTTACTGAATTGTGGCCAGTTAAATTAGTTTTAACTGTTTGTGGAACTAATAGAGGACTAACAGTCAGTTGGTGCATTGGTGCATCCACAAGTGTTACTCTAGTTAATTGAAGATTCCCTCATGATAAACTCATGCATGTCAATTTAGAGAAAGACTCAGTTGAGACTAGACTATAGGGACATTGTACTATCAGTTGTATGATTTACTGAGTTGTAAATATCATGCATGAAATCAGAGAAGGACCTGTGTTTGGATTGTGCAGTTTTGGAAGCATGAATTCCCTTTAAATACGAGTTATTCATCCTAGGAATTCCGCAAGGAAATAGGAGCTTGGAAGGCAGTGGAAATTGGCTAAGTGTTGACTAATAGCAGGCTTGTGAGGCAGAGAGCTGAGCATACTTGTGTGGAATTGTTCTTGTGAGAACAAGCTTTGTATCTTCACTCATATTTATGATTTAATGGAATATAGATAGGCGAGGTTTTGAGCTATGGCTTTCCCTAGGAAAACTTATTATGTTATATGTCATTGATTTGTCTTATTCTTATTCATATTTCTTTCATCAATCTATTGGTTTCTGTTGGTTGAAAGTAGAAGTAGATCCTTGTCCTGTGATTTAGTAAATTGCCTGAACTTGTGAATCTATAGAAAATGCTACATGGTATCAGAGTTGAATTCAATATACTATAGGAGATTTCAAAGTTTTGAGTTTTGGTTTAAAGGTGAAATTCGAATTTGTAATGCATACTTCAGACGAAATTCTACGGTTTGTGGCTCAAGTATGCCTTGGAAGGCAACTCGAATTATATAGGATGGAGGTTATATTGGAGGATAATGGCTTGAAGGAATTTGTTGATCAATACATTCCTAACCCAGAAGCATTGGATGCACAAAATCTGGTTAAGGCGAGGCGGATAATCCTTGAGGGAGTTCGAGACCACATTGTCTTGAGTCTCCATGGAAAGAAAACCTTGTATGCTATGTGGAAAGAAATGACGAACTTGTATCCAAACAACAATGACCAAATAAAATTGGCACTAAAGGACAAACTACGAAAAATCAAAATGAAGAAAGATGAGACTATTCCAAAATACTTGACCAAGTTTACTCAATGTCGTGATGAACTTGGAAGTGTTGGAATCATAGCTGTCGAGGATGATATGGTAAGTCTTGCTCTTTTGGGACTCCCAAAGAGTTGGCATAGTTATCAGGATTCTGTCACATTGGATCTTCATTGCACATGGCTGGCGACAAGGAGTTATTCAGTGACCTGGAGCAGAAAGATATCCAAATGCATATCAAAATGGGTGACGACAAGAGGTATAGTGCCACTGGATTGGGCATGGTTACTTTTCAGAGGGAGCATGGATCTCCACTCACCTCGAAGAATGTTATGTATGTGCCCAGGTTGAAGAAGAACTTGGTATCCATTACCATGCTTGAGGATAGAGGTTATGATGTGATCTTCTTGAAAGGAAAGGCGTTCCTTCAACACATAGACATGGGTCAAGTAAAGAAGATAGGGATTTGGGTGAAGAATCTCTATAAGCTGGAGGTAGAAGATTGTGTTTCTTTGAGCATGAAAGTATAGATGGTGGAGAGCCGAGATTTTGGCAAATTGTGGCATAGGTGATTGGGCCACTTGCATCATGGGGCTTTGAAGATCATGGAATAGATCTCCATCATTTCCCCAAATGTACGCTAGAGAAAATTGATACATGAAAGGGGTGTACTTTGGGTAAATACACGAAGTCTTCCTTTCACGATAGACACATTCGAGTGGGATCTATTCTAGAGTGAATCCGTTCAGATGTGTCTGGACCATTCTCAATAGAATCCACAACCAAACACAAGTATTATGTTATATTTGTTGATGACTTTTTTAAAAAATGTTGGATATTTTTTATGCAGAAAAAGGATCAAACCATCACAAAGTTTTGTGAGTTTAAAGCATTGGTGGAGAAAAAGTTGGGCAAGAAGGTTAAATCTCTATGGAGTGATAACGGTGGTGAGTATGTCTCAAACAAGTCTAAGAAACTTTTGTGTAGTGAAAGGGATTAAATAGTAGTTGACAGCACCCCATAACCCTCAACAGAATGGGGTGGCCGAGAGGAAGAAAATAAGCATAGTAGGGGAAACAAGGGTGATGTTGCATGATCAGGGTCTCCCACTACACTTGTTGATTGAGGCATGCAAGAAAAAGGTTTATGTTTAGAACCGCAGCCCGCATTGGATACATGGGATGAAGACACCAGAGGAGGCTTATTACAGGAAGAGGCCAAATGTTGGTCAATTTAGGATTTTTGGGTCATCAGTATATTTTCATGTGACCAAATATGCATGGAGGAATCTTGAGATGACAGTAGAGTTGGGGATATTTTTGGGGTCCATTGATACACCTCACAACTATCAAGTGTTCTTGTCGACTAGCAGGATGTCAGTGGTTTGCAGGGATGTCAAATTCAATGAGGAGAAGGCCACACAAGTTTCCCTTGAGAGAGAGCTTCAACTACATGCAGCTGAGGAGCTTTTAGCTTGTAAGGTTTAGAAGCCTCAGATTGATGTGAATCAAACACATGTAGACGATTCAGGAGTAGAGACATCCACTCAGATAGAGTCTTCCAGAGATGGGAGAAATCGTACCATAGAGACGAATAGATTTTTGTCGTATGCTAGAGTGAATGTGGGAGGAACCACATCATAGTGCAAATAGAGGAGGTCACCTGACAGGTGCACTAGATGCATGGCTCTTATGAGGGGATGTGTTGTGACAAAGCGATCTTCATTTGAGGAAGCAGTGCAGCATCTGATTTGAGTTGACGCCATGGTGGAGGAGTATGATTCCATAATTCGTAATAGTGTTTGGGATGTGGTCCTGAGACCACAGGATAAGTCCATTGTGAGCTCTTGTTGGATTTACAAGGTAAATCAAGTTACAGATGGTAGTGTGGAGAATAATAAGGTTAGATTTGTGGCCCGTGGCTTTTCACATGTAGAGGGGATTGACTATGATGAGACCCTTGCTCCTGTTGCAAGGTACTCGTCGATCATATATATATTGGCACTATCAGCGCAAATGGGGTGGAAGATAAATCAAATGGATGTAAGGAAATCCTTTTTTAATGGTATGATTGAGGAAGAAGTGTACATAGAGTAGCCTGAAGGTTTTGCAACCTTCGACTGTGATTTGCATGTGTGCCGACTCAAGAGAGCATTGTATGATTTGAAGCAAGCACCTCATGCTTCGTACACCACAATAGACAACTAGTTCACCAGGTTGGGCTTCACGAAGAGTGAAGTGGGTGGGAACATGTACCACATAGTGGTGGAAGGTAAGATGTTGATCATTATACTTTATGTTGATGATCTCATACTGGCAGGTAATGATCAACTGATCAAATATCGCAAGGAGGACCTTGCAAGATAGTTTGAGATGAAGGAATTGAGGCTTATTCATTACTTTCTAGGCATGGAAGTATGATAGGGTGATGGGGAGTTGTTTGTGCCTCAAGGAAAGTATGCCAAAGAGATACTCAGAAGGTTCCACATGGAGAGTTGCAAGCCTATGAAGACTACTCTAGCTAGTAACTAGAGGAAGGAGGATGCTACTTCAAGAGAGGTAGTGGAAGCTACTGTTTATAGCCAGCTTGTGGATTCACTCATGCACTTGGTGAACACATGACCGAATTTATGATATGAAATTAACCAACTTATTCAAGCGATGGTTAGGCCTACCAAGTTGTACTGGAAGGCGACAAAGCATGTATTGAGATAACTCAGGGGCACTACTCAGTACGGATTATGGTACAAACAGGTACAGAGAGTGAATCTTCAAGGTTTCACGGATGCATATTGGGCAGGAAGTCCATCTGACCAAAAAATCACATTAGGAGGGATTTTTAGTATTGGGTCAGTGACAGTTTCTTGGTACAGTAGGAAACAAAGATCGGTTGCACTCAGTTTGGTAGAGGCAGAGCACATGGCTACAATTCAGGTGGCATGTGAGGCCATCTGGATGAGGGAGATCCTGGTTGGCCTATTTGGTTAGAAGAAGGATCCAACAGTGATTTACTACAATAATCAGAGTTGTATCAAACTCTCTAAAAATCTAGTTTTTCATGATAGGTCCAACCACATTGATATCTGATATCATCATCTTAGATATTGTGTATTGAGGTGGATCATGTTGTTAGATTTCATTCCCACAGAGGAGCAAGATGCTGAAATTTTGACAAAGGTATTGTCAAAATGTAAATTCAAGTTTCACAGAGACAAGATCAAGGTAGTTGATAATCCCTTTCTTCTTGAGAGGGAGTGTTGAGAAATGGAAACAAGAAATTCTAGTTTAATTTGTCCTTGAATTAAACTGAAAATTAAAATTGAATTCTATTCCCATAGCAACTCGTAAATAGTTAGTTAAGTTTAATTAGCTTAATTAGCCTAGGAATTTCGAGTTGGAAGTCTTTTTGTAGTCATATATATGTTCTCCCTAGATTTTAGGGGTCCAAGATGAGTTTATTTGAGTTGTAATTAGATTAACATAGTTTACTGAGTTGTGATCAGTCAAATCAGTTCTAACTATTTGTGGAACTAATAGAGGACTAACAGTCAGTTGGTGCACTGGTACATCCACAAGTCTTACTCCAGTTAACTGAATATTCCCTCATGAGAAACTCATGCATGTCAATTCAGAGAAAGACTCAATTGAGACTAGAATGCAGGGATATTGTACTATCAGTTGTATGATTTACTAAGTTTTAAATATCATGCATGCAATCAAAGAAGGACCTATGTTTTAATTGCGCAATTTTGGAAGCATGAATTCCCTTTAAATACAGTCTATTCATCCTAGGAATTTCACTAGGAAATAGGGGCTTGGCAGGTATGGAAATTTGCTAAGTATTGGATAAGATAGGGCTTGTGAGGTAGAGAGCTGAGCATACTTGTGTGGAATTTCTCTTCGCAAGAAAAAACTTTGTATCTTTACTCATATTTCTGATTTAATGCAATACAAATAGGCGAGGTTTTGAGATGTGGCTTTCCCTAGGAAAGGTTATTGTGTTATGTTCCATTGATTTGTCTTCTTCTTGTTCATATTGTTTTTATCGATCTATTTTCTTCCATTAGTTGAAAGTAGAAGTAGATTCTTGTCATGTGCTTTAGTAAATTGAATGAGCTTGTGAATCTACAGGAAATTCTACTTTCCACAGGTGACATTGTAATATGTCCTAGCCTAAATTGAAAACTTAACATAGTGTATTAATAATTTTTTCAGAAAATAATAAACCATCTAAAATATGTTTTGTAAACTTCAACAAACATCATGTGAAATAGTTATACAAATTTTTTAAACATAAAAAACAATCTAAATGCCTTGTGGTGAGAATTTTTCCCATCAAATTCCAACCATGGTCCCATGGAATGTCATACGTCTTTGTATAAATTAATTAAAACATGTTTTTCTTTATTTTTGCTTGTCACTCTTCGAACATCGAGAAAGAAATTTTTCACTCCTACATAGACAATTCCCTATGGACGCACATGCCACATCTCAGGGTCAAGACTATTGTTGAGTACTTATAATGCCTGAATTTCCACTACAAATTGTGTTTCACTAGACCCATATTTCTCAAACTGACTGAATGTTCTAGAAATTCAATCCTCTGTCAAAGTTAATGCCAGAGAATAGGTTGTTATATCTCCAGAGCCATGGGTTCTCCTCAATTCCTTCTATCAAATTGAGCTTGGTCATATTGATCACCTCTGCACAACCATAGATATGTTTGTTTGGCATATGGACTCCATTCTTTAGCTTGTGTATTTAGGAATTCCAAAGATTGTGTTAACAATAGTTGTGTGTGTGTGTGTTTGAGCAATGTTAATTTTTTTAATTATAATTTTAAAAGGACACATACTAACTCTGGATTGAGTACACATGAAATTACACATCTCGTTCAT
>APFE030864967.1:0-16009 GCA_000404065.3 Pinus taeda | reverse complement strand
TCTCCATAGGTTCAAATTCCAAGGACTAACTACCATGGACCAAAGGTAAGTTTTCCCACATGAAATAAACTTTTCTCAGCATAAAATTCCGTGAACTTTTCTCCACATGAATAAACTTTTTAATTCTCATCATATTGAGAGCCATGCCATGGGTGTTGCCATCAAGTACAACACTTTAGCCATAATTCCAACACAGAGTATATTTTTTCATCTCTAGTGTTGCTCCGCTGCCAACAAGCTTGGACAGTAACCCAACAGAGTCACACTCGAACAAAAAAATTGCTCTACTGCCATCGATTCTAGACAATACCCTAGCAGAGTTTCTTTCTTCACCTCTCTATGTACAAAGCCTTTCTCTTCTTTCACCTTTATTTATTTATTTAAATAGAACTGTGCATCAACACTTATTTATTTTCGGGTGGAAGAGGGTTCCCGACTTATTGAGAGAAGAAGAGTTTGTTCCTTCACAGAACCATATAAAGACCTCTAATTTGGGTTTTCTCATTTAGATATTCTCCTTCTCCATTTCTACTAATTGGATAGGCCTAAGAAGACTAACAAAAAAATTAAGTATAGGCATAAGGTTTCTGAACTGGCTGTGGGTTCATGGTTGGAACAAAATTCTCCTAATGGGTGGATCATCTTTTCTGTCAGGACTTGATTGGCCAAACGATGTAACCAACATAAGGAAGACAGGTAGAAGGCTAACCAAGTGTTGCAGTGTCACAAGACTCTTTAGACTTCATCCACACACACACTTAGAATCCACAATGCAATCAGGCACAACACTTATTTACATGACAAAAAAACACAAAATTCAAGCAAAGAAACAAAGGACAAACAACAAAATACTAGCTACATAGTGCAGGCTGCAGCTCCAAATCTTCATTGAAAATATTGTTTAAAGTGTTGGCCATTGATAAGGAGAGAGTCGATCTTCCCGTCAAGTGATTGAAGATGATACGTGTGTTGGCCAGGCTTCTCGTTTACTGTGTATGGAAAAATCCACAGGGACTGAAACTTAGTGTGTTTTCCCTTGTCCGCATGGGATTTATCCCACTTTAAGACTAAGTCACCCACACTACATCTAGTTTTTCTTGTAGGCTTTCTATCAAACCACCTCTTGATATGACTCTAGTGAAGTAATATTTTTTCTTTAGCTTTCAGACTTTCTTCATGTAGCTTGTGCAAAGTGTCCATCCTACGCTGTACTAAAAGACATGGCTTGCCTTGGGACTCTTGGGATAGTTGGAGAGAGGGAAAGTAGATTTTGGAAGGAGGATGAATTCTTTTATGTGCACAAGGAACTAAGTGAAGGTGTTCAGAGAAGTTTTAGGTGTGACTTAGTCAGTCCATAAGGCATTCAACAAAGTAGACTGCCAGTTTCGTTGTTAAGAGAATATGGTATTTTTTATGATACATATGAGGTTCTTGTTCGTGGATTCAACAAGACCATTCCCCTACAGATAATAATTAGATGAATGTTTCAATATAATACCATTTTCTGATTCAAAATCATAAAGTCCCAATGATGAAAAATATGTTGCATTGTAAAAAACAAGTGACGTAGGAACGTCGAACCTAGAGATGATGTTATTTTGCATAAAGATGATGATTTCCTGATCATTCACCTGTTTTATCGGAATTGCCTTTGTCCACTACGTGAAATAGTTTTTAATAGTTAGGATATAGTGGTGTTTCTTCAATGAGTGCTGGAAAATTTCGCCAATGATATCCAAGCCTCACTGATGGAAAGTTTCTTCCACTACAATGGGTTGCAGCGGGGCTGCTGACTTATGATTAGTAACACCTTGCTCCCACATCTACCCAAGTAACTAACAAATCGAGGAAAACATGTGACGATAATTTTCTATGGTATGATTCAACCTCCTAAGTCACATTAAGGAAGTGGAACCAACGGAAACACACTATAGAAACCTTCAACATCAATAATAGGACTCCTAAGAACCATCCCAACCTTTCTGCTAACCAACCCCTAAGTCCCACTGATTTTTTAAGAGATTAAACATCTGGAAGCTCCCATGCTATGGGCATTCCAGCATACAGAGAGCTCTAGATGCTCCAACAAGCCTGGATGCCTGCGTCCAGGGACTATTTCCAGCAAACCTGTGGTAGATTCCACGAGATTTAAGGCACTTTTCATGCCTATAATTTCGGCCACTGCCCAGAACTTGTCGTAACATCCATAATCCATTAAACACATGACGACAAGACTAATAAACAAAAAAAAAAACTCCAGGGACTTTTGTCAAACACTTGGAATCAATGCAATCTACAAGTGTAAATGACAGATCTAAACATAGAGGTATGATACTTATAAAAATTTTTCTATGAGGCATTGTTTCCTTATCAATTTAGCTACAATCTCATCCATTAGCCCATAAATACCTTGTTCATTCATATACAAGTAAAACATGATGGGATCCATACATTGCCACTATCATAATATGTATTCATAACTGACATAATAACAATAGAAATACCAAGGAAACAATATCCATATAATCCACATATAAAATAGTATAATACTCATGATATAACAAGGAGAAATAAACTCATATTAATGATGAAAAACCCAACCTGGTATGGGACTATCATGTTCCACTTGACCGTAGAATGGATGAGCCAAATCTCTCTTCACCCATTCACCCCCATGCCATATTCCAATTGTGAATGTGGGATCTCATAGAACACATCAATCCAAAAACATCTAGGGATTCCAAAGGAAAACCACCTTAACCCATCAAATAGTGATTCCACCTCACGGTTAGACATCAAAAAACCATCATTAGTTTGGTATTTACCCGAGCCTTCTAGGGCTCTAAAGAATTTGTTGTTGGGTTTGGAGCTTGATTGTATTCTTTATTCAGAGGTATCATCCCATTTGAATCTAGTTCGTAATGGGGCAGCAACCCCGCTCGTTTGTTTACCGCCAAGGGGGGTGACGATGATTTTTATGAGCCACCCCCTGGGTAGGGGTTTGTGGGCAGTGCCCCCAAAGCTAAAAATAGATGTAAAATTTCCTTGTAAAATATTATAATTTTGTAGTCGATCTAGGCCATTCATTAGGCGAATGATATGACAGTATAAGTTATGTTTAATTTAGGGTTTTAATCCCTATAAGGCAACCCATTTCTATATATGAGAAAATTGTATTGTGGTTGAGCATATGTGTATTCTGGGTGAGAAAGAGAGAGGAGATTGTGAGAGAGTGAAGAGGGAATTACAATGGATTTGTTGTATATTGTATCTCTTCATTTTTCTAGATAATATAAAAGGAAGGACTGGATATTTCTCCGTGGACGTAGCCCAAATTGGGTGAACCACGTATATATGTCTCTCTTGTTTTATGAGTTTTCCGTGTTTATGTTTATGCAATCTTTTAAGTGTTCCATTGCTCTGTAATATATAATTTTTTAACATTTGTTCCAACAAAGGCTTCTAGGACTAGTAACTCAACCCACAGTTGTCGACGGGCTTCTAGAGTGTTTTTTCAACCAAGGCTTTTAGGACTAGTAACTCAACCCACCAAGGGCTTCCAGATCATTTGTCCAACCAAGGCTTCCAGGACTAGTAACTCAACCCAAGTTGTTATAGGGCTTCCAGAGCATTTTTCCAACCAGGGCTTCTAGGAACTAATAACTAAACCAAAGCTAAAGGAAACACGAGAACCAACCAAAACAAAATAAGGAAGTAAACCCACAATCTCCATGTATATCTAAGAAATGGAAAGGCTAGGCAAATCCATTGTCAATCTAGGTAATCCTCCATGCTAGTGACAAATCATGCCAATAAACTGTATGCATGCCAAAAATAGTGAGGAAAAAATACATGCAACTCGGTACCTGCAAGACAAATCCATTGTAGCTTATGATCCCAATGTCCTCTTGCACTTTCCTGCTTTACCTTTTCCTTCTTGCTCCAACAATCCAAGCATGCCACACTCTCCTAGACCAAGCCTACCCATTGATCCTCAAAAGCCTTTTTATTAATGAGGTCTCTATTTTCTTTACTTTCCATTATTTTCCTTCATTTTCCTCCTCACATGCAACACGTGACCTTTCACCTTCATTTTCTCCTAATTTCCATTATTTTCATAAATAAAATGCGAAATAATGCCTCATGTCTTTCCATATCCTTTGCCATTTCCTTTTGCTAATTTTCTTACCCATAATAAAATGAATGAAAACCCATTAGTATGCTTTTCCCACTAGTCAACATGGAATACGTGTCCCATGACCATGGTCTTATATATTTTTACATGAATTTTAACCGCAACTGTTACATGATTTCTACTGGCACACCTTTGACAGACCGAACACTTGCGGGCATAGGCATGAGCATCTTTGAATAATGTAGGCTAGTAAAAGCTAGCCCACATAGCCTTATCTGTTGCATTGTTGCCTGCAAAGTGTCCCCCAACTGTTACAGAACCCTCCCCTTTGGGGGAACACCATCCTCGGTGTTCAATGACACCTATAACCAACAAGACTGCTAAAAGCAAAACATACTACCAATGGAGCTTTATAACACAGTTTGCAGTATTTGCAATGACCATTTGCGAAAACATGACAAACATATCATTTTCTGGAGCTTTATAACATAAATCATTATGATATTTACAATAATAACCACATATACACACATACACATTTTCTTCACCCATCAAATAATCATATTGTCTATGGATCTTTATAAATCCATCTCGATACAATATTTACAATGATATGCACATATACACATATGCACATTTTCTCATCCAATAAATAAAAGGATATGATGCCGGTATCAATCAAAAATGGAATCTAGAGGCTCACACCTCCACCCTCAAAAGTAGTACTAGGATTCACCTCCATCCTAGGAAGTCCAGAATCCACTGCTAAAGTCAAAATTGCATCTAATATCAGTGCTATAATCCTATGCCACTTTTCCTCTTAGTGAACACTTATCAACTCATTGTTCCAGGGCACACTCCTAATGTGCATATGATTCCATTTGATAATGCAAATGACCGAAATATGATTCCATTTGAAATAGTATGTTTTGATGTAGTTACATGTGTCATGGTTCTATAAAGAATTTAGACGGTTAGAATACTAGGATATTCTAATGAGAAGATATTTTTTCCCAATTGAGCATGTTTAATAGAAACAAGTGTCTAACTCAGTTGGGAGATAGTTTTAGGCATAGGGGAAAAATGTAAAAAAATAGTTGTGTGTTGGTTGGAGATATTCTAGAAAAGATCAATAAATATGTATATATATGTTTGTAGTTTGAGAAAATAAAAGAGTCGTCCAAGTAGAAAACGACCAAGTGCAAAGAGTAAAGCTCCTAAAGTTAGAGGGCTCGGAAAAGGGTCCATGTGAATTATTGTAAATATTTCCTTATCAATTAATCGATACACATTTAAATCCCATTCATGTATATGTATGGTTTCTATTTGTAGTTATATTGTATGTGTGACTTCGCCAGTGTGGAGCTCAAGTAAAGAGCCATATCTCTGGTTTTCGAGGAATATGATGTGTTTTTCTTTCGTGCATGTGTGGCTACAAATATGTGCATGTGTGGCTAAAAATATGTCAAAGTGTACTCTTACTCTATAGGAGTTAAGTGTGTTTTGATTCCTTGTGTAGTGATGTTGCAATAGAGAATTGTAAGTTCGGTGTCAGCTTAAGAAGTATGCTCTAATAAACAAATTCTGCAAGCTTTGGAAATTGAACAATTCTTATTAGGTTGAGGTTCAAGACCTTGAGTCCATGACGAAGCAAAGGAAGGGTCGTCATGGCATTTCCTTCCCACTGATTGAAGGAAATCACACAGCTCAGGATCAAACCGTGGTAACCATCAATTTGTGTTGAGTACGAGCATCAAGTCATAGCAGCGTCATCCATTGTCTAAGGGTGTGAATGTTAACTCCAATGCAAGTTCAATAGTTGAGTGACCTTGACGCCGTAAGATCGAAGATGAGAGACATTGGGGTGTAGTGAGGAAAAAAACATTATACGTATCTGAACATGAACAAATACATAGGTCTTAACAATTTGAAAGCATTGTGGTTCGTGCTAATCTTGGGTCTCAAACTACATGACATGTCTAGGCCAAATATACAATTTGAATCCAAAAAGAATCTGGGCTTTAAAGCAGAGTGAGCACAGGGTAAAGGATTGGGCCCCCTAACTAGCGTGGAAATGAGGAGGTAGACCCCAGAGTAAGGCATTGAGTGATACTAGTATAAAAAATTAAAATCGTATTTCTAAACAAATTTGGTGTTGGACTTACATTAAATATTTAGGGTGTAGGGGAAGTAAGTTATAACTGGATCCATCTGGACCCTGAATAGCATGGGACCCTATAACATCTAGTGTTATGAATTTCATTTATGAAAACGAGTGACATTAGACAACGACTAAACAATTTTTTCTTCAGAGTTAAGCCAGGTTGTAGAGATAGTCATGTTACGAAGAGTGTATTAAGCGAGAGCACCGAGGGTGATAAGAATTATGTGTTATGTGCATGATGCATCATGTTCAACTCCTATGGGAGGAATAGGAAAGTGTTGAAAGTGCTAACAAAGGTTGAGTTAGTGCTTCAACCACGGGGAGTGCTAGCATGATTCTTTTGTTATGATGAGAAAATGGATTTGCTCAAGTGTTCTAGCCAAGGGATCAATGGTTAGGTAAATTGTTGATTCACAAGGCATGCTAACTAAAGAAATCCTTTTGTAAACATTTCTCCATTTTCACTCACAAAGTACAATTTAAGTGCTTTTTTTGCTTGTGACACAAACAAGCAAAATTGTAGGGGATAATATTTGTAGATGGGCTAATTTTCCATGCTTTTTCCAAAAAACAGATTCGCCAATTCCCATTTTTTCCTAAAAATGATTTGCCCAAATTTTATAAGAAAAAATTTCACCTTAAAAACCGCCGAAAAATTATACATAAAATCATTAGATGTTTGAATATTTTTACTAAAACATCACCAAGAATTTTATAGTTTTCATATTATGGATTAGTAAGATTCGCAAGAATTTCTAATATTTAAGATAAATTTCCATCCTTAAAATTTTCCCTCTACACAAACAATCACTCTCTTCATACGCTTTAGATCACATTACACAAACAATCCATCGGTAACTCCACATCAAACCTTTAAACCCTTCCGATAGGCTTCGATGAAACAACCATAACCCTTTCCTAATCGTCTATAGGAGTAGAAACCCACCCGTTGGTAGTTGGGTTATTACAACAGGAATCCATTCCATTAAATCCAATATCCTCTTGATAAGCCAAATGAAAATATGATCCAGCATTATAATCTAGCTTTATGAATGCTTCTCGTGGCAAGTGATGCACATTGTCGATGGCATTTAGGTCCTTATAATAATCAATTTCCACAAAATCTTGGGTCAATTTCTTGAATCCTAATTGGCGATTTCAATTGTCAAAAACTTCTAGACCTCAGAATTGATAAGTAGTTTTACCTCTTACTCATTTAAACGACGATCACAAAACTCCATCCAACATTGTATTACATTCCAGGAATCAATATGATTTAGACAACCACTATTTTCTTAACGCAGATGCTACAAGTTACCGTGAGCTCAAAATTTGATCATGGTTCACAATAACATATGTTCCACGCTCAATATTAAATTTATAATGGATCGTGAGCTCAAAATTTGATCATGGTTCACAACAAAATATGTCCCACGCTCAATATTAAATTTATAATAGATCTAGATCTCGGTTGTAGTTTAATACAACAACCACAGATGAAAATAATACCCATTCTAAACAAAATTGTAATCACATAAATAGGTACCAAATAGAAGTGAAAGATCTTTTTAATTCCATGCATTCACTGAATTACACAATCACATGAAAAAAAATCAATTTAAAGACTCGAACCTCGCTCAATTAATTTTTGAGGTTGTTTTCACATTATGGCACCATGACTGGATAGATCGAAATTCTAATGGTCACTTATCTACATTCACAAATAATTCAGAAACTATAGATGCCCTTATCGCCTGTATGGGCCTACTTTCATTTCAATGGTTCCCCCACTCATGCTTGAAGATCCATAGATTCCATTTAGTCTCTTCAAACTCAATGTTAGGTCTATGTAGAATTAATACAATATCTAAAATGTCTCCCATAATTTGGTTAATATTTGACCGTAACTTCTTCAATGGTTCGGCTGGGTTGTTTTCACCTTACAATGAAATCTCTAGATCTCAACACAATTACATTATCACATGCACATCGATATTGAAGATTTACCAATGCTATGTTTCATACAAACATGGATTCTTTAATGATCATGCAGATAGTTAAGAACGTCTTAAAATGCTAAAAGGATTCTTCACATTCACGTGAAAATTCAAATTTTACACCTTTCTTATGCATAGAAGTGATTGGATGGGCTATTCTTGAAAATGCTTCAATAATATTCTATAATAACTAATGAGCCCCATGAAAAACTCACCTCTATTACACTTTTAGGTGATGGCCATTCTTTATGGGCTTAATATTTTTTGGATCCACAAGTATTTCATCCTTCAAAATAATATGACCGAGGTAATGTATTTGTCTCTGATAAAATGAGAATTTACTTGGTATGTCATATAGATGATGTTCTCTGAGTACGTATAAAACTAGCTTCAAATGTCGTTCATGCTCCTCTTCAGACTTGGAATACACCAAAATATCATCCAAGAAAACTATGACAATTTTTTCTAAATAATTTTTGAAGATTTCATTCATCAAACACATAAAAACTCCTAGTGCAATGTATATTCCAAAGAGCACCAATACAAACTCATAACGACCATAACAAGTTTGAAAAATTATTTTGTTGATATCGTCCTCTTTAATCCACAACTCGTGATACCCTGACCTCACGTCAAATTTGGAAAATACTTTATCTCCCCGAAGTTGATCAAATATATCATCTGTCCTAGGCAATGGATATTTATTCTTAATTGTAACTTTATTTAATTTCTAAAAATATACACAGTCATAATGTTCCATCTTTCTTATCAAAAAAATGAACTAAAGCACCCCACATTGACACACTGGGACATATCTATCCCTTCTTTAATAAAACCTCTATCTACATCTACAATTCCTTGAGTTTTGGAGCAATCATTCGATAAGGTGCTTTAGGTATTAGAGAAGCTCAAGGTACCAAATTAATGGAGAAGCATTTATCTCTTAGTGGAGGTAATCATATAATCTCAACAAAAACATCTACAAATTCTTTTAATATTAGTTACTTTTCTAAATTTGATTGTTGATCCATATTTGCTTCTTTGAAGTGAGCTGCAAGGATTTGACATCCATTACAAAAATTCCTCTTCAGTTGAATAATTGATATTTCCCTGATGGATATCGGCCTTAGTACCCCATGGACATTCCTATATCATCTCTCATCATTAAGGTAAATAAAAGATTTATTATAGTAGGGCATGCATGTCACATGTTCAAATAATTTCAGTTTAGATGTTGTTTCAAATTTAGCAAATTCTGTTTTTGATAAACTTTTTCTATTATTGGAGCTTTTCTTTTGTTATTTTTAGCATGCACGATCTATTCTTACTAAGAGGGTGCAAATCCTTAGTTAATTATAATACTTATGCATGAGAAATTCCTATCTAGGTAGAGGACATAGATCTCAAGGAAGGGATGCATGCTTGCATGCTCCCATTCATCTTTTGATGGAGACACACTTACTTGGCACTCTTACCATGCAATGTATATGGTGCACTAGGTGATCAGATTAGGGCTATGATTTGACAAATTCCAGCTAAAATACGATTTTCCATGTGTCCATATTCATTGTACTTTCTCTCCTCTTCCTATTATATAAGTGAGATGAAAGGTGTGCCATTGTGTTGGTTATCGAGGTTTTGTAATGAACTATCGTAGTGTATCTTTTGTAGTATTAAATAGAAGATAAATTCAATTGAGGATTCAAATCTATATATTTTCCATTTAAATTTTCCACAATATGTATTTGTAAAAAAACCAACTTATATCTACCTCTTTTTAATTGAAACTTTCAACTTTTTAGCTACCTGGTATTTAGGTTATTCTTTCTAGGTGGAGAAGCCGCTTACCATTTTTAATGAAAATAAAGGGATATAAATATAAAAGAGTAGAAAAAATGTTAATGAAAAAATGGATACCTAGAATATCTAGTGAAAATAGGGGCTTTTTAAATTGGGAAGGTGTATTGGATTTGTATTGGTAGGGGGTTAGATAAAGTGATTTTTACAGGTATTTTCCAATATGTAGTCAAATTAAGGGTATTGTTTAGTATTCCACGAATGCATGTGCTATGTTAGAGGTTCATTCAATGAGCTCCCATGCCCAATGACATACCTTTGTATCTTGTCTTTTTCATCTTTGATGAAATCCACATACCTCAATAGCTTGTAAAATTTTGGCCATACTCCTCCATGGTCATGTTCCCCAACTTGAGCTCAAAGAATTCTTACACCTTTCTCTCATATTAGTGCTCTGATAAATATTTCCTTTGGAAATATTCCTCGAATTTACTGCATGTAATTTTCCTTTCATCCAAATGTTTCACCTCCTTGAGTTGTTCGTGCCACAAATTGTCCTTACCCTTTAAGTGATAAAAGGAAATTTTGGCTTCCAAATTTGAGGAATAATTGTACAACTACAAATATTTCCTTATCTGTAGCAGTCAAACCTTAGCTTCTTCTCCTTTCTTATGCTCCCAATTACATGTGGGAGGATTAATTTTTCTAAGCTCTTCCTCTAAATTATCCATGTTTGATCATCTCTTTCACTTTTTAACTGGTGATACATTTGGGTTGTTGTTTGATTCTTAGGTAGTGTAAGCCCTCTTTCTTGACCTCCTTACTAAGTGATAATGCTTCTGAGAAATACCCCTGGAATGACTTGAGCTTCTAGAACCTATTTCTCTTCTTTTGGCTTCATACCCATGCACCTATCTAAAGTCATTTTTTTGGTACAACTCTCTCTGAATTTTGTTCGTACTTTGCAATATTTCATTGTTAATTTGTTGTTACTCCTTGACTAACCTCTCATAGTCAACCTTGATGTTGAGTGCCACAATTTTGATGCTTCTCATGGCCTCTTTTAAATATCTATTCTTAGGCCTATCCACTCCATGCCCATTTGACTCTATCCCAACATTTCTCATGTTGACATTCACAACCCTCACCTCTTCCTCACTATAAAAAGGAATGGGTTAAACCCCATAATAACAACCTTAATCATCACTCTACATAGCCCCTAATGTAAAATAAAAGGAGATGAAAACCAAAAAGGAATACCAACATAACAATTAACCACCACTTGAAGGCTAAAGCTCATGGTGATTTATGTATAAGATGAAAAATAAATAAATAAACAAACAAAATCATAATTTATAAAAAAACAAAAAGTTGTAAGAGAAGATAAAACTAAATGTGCTCGCAGAAGCAAAATCAAATAGGAAATGCAATCATCAAGAAGTGGAAGATGGATGGATTTGATGTCATGACATTTGGAAGACCACATCTCCCTCATATCCAAAGTTATCAGTTAGAAACTATCCAATACTAAATCATAGTGTTTCTAATACTCAACCATAGCCTATAAGATAAAAGAGAATTTGCAACATTTACAATCATTAGAAGATCATTCCATAATACACCAAAAAGTAGAAAATGTTAAACATGTATGTCAAACTTTCAAGTGGCTTTGTTGTTCAATGAATGGCTTGCTTCTAATATTGACATCATTTTTGTGACCCTTTAAGCTAGAAGAGAAACATTTTAAGCTATGTCACATAAGCTTCCAAAGTACAGGAATAAGGTGGACGTCGGAACGGTTGACCATAATAGCTAGAAGATCCCCCAAATTTCCATGAAATCACACATTGGGAATTGAAAAAATGTATTTAAAAAAAAAATGAAAATACATATTTAAAAAAAAAAATCCAAAAACTAGAAGAAAGATGGATTTGATGTTATTCCATCTAGAATATCGGGCCTCTATCAAATCCCACGTTCTCCATTAGAAACTGGCTAATACTCAACCATAGTGTTGCTAATAATGAAACATAGTCTAGAAGATAAAAGAGAATTTAAAACATTTAATATCATTAAAAGATCATTACATAATACACCGAAAAGTAGATAATGTTAAACATGCTTGTCAAACTATGAAGTGACTCAATTGTTGAAGGAATGGGTTGCTTTTGATCTTGACATCCTTTTCGTGACCCTTTTTGCTAAAAGTGAAGTATTTTAAGTTATTTCACATGAGCTTCCAAATTATAGGAATAAGGTGGACATGCAAATGGTTGACAAAAATGTCTAGAAGTCACCCCAAAATTTCCATGAAATCACAAGTTGGGAATTGCAAAAATATATGTTAAAAAATTAAATTAAAAAAATTTCCAAAAACTATAGAAAATTAGCTATGAAATTGAAATTTTAAAAACTTAGACATGATACCTACATCATACAATTATACATGGTTAACTATTTAGGGTTGTGGACTAGATTTTGAGAGAGGAACAAATGGAGTCTATCATGGCACATCTAAAAGCCATCTTTACGAAGCATAAGGGGCAATATACCAAGTACTACATTTAGCACTTCCTGATAATTCTCAACTGGGGTAGTAAGAAATTGATTGCCAACATTGATATGTGCAAACTCATTTTTGGGTTGAACATTTCCCGTCAACCCATGAGGAGTTGTTATAATGTTGAAAAAAAGAGATTTGCACTCGAGGTTTATGGGAAAATAGGAGTTATGTTGAAGGGGTGTAATATCCTCCCAAAAACATTCATTTTAAGCTTGATGCATAGGATATGTTGCAAATCAAGGACAAGACTTTCATTTTTCTACTTCTAGTTAGAAGTGTTGTGAATCCTCATGCCAACCTTAATCTTAGTGATCTAGCTTCTCATGTTTCAACCCCCAATACTATTGTTGCTACTACAGTGATACAAAAGAGGTTTATGAAGCCCAAAAGATGATGAGGCGAGGATAGAATTAACCAAACGACAAGTCCATGTCAAAGAAAGGGTTGGAAGGAGCACAATCAGTGTCTAATGTTTGGCCCTCACATGAAGTGGTCACCTATAACAAGTTGAAAATTGTCTATCTGCTAAATAAGTGTTTGATAAGATTCCAACTCAACAAGAACATTTTCAAGTCATGATAAAATCGCTCTCAAGGAAAACCATTAAGATGTGTGTACATTATCGAGATTTAAGGTAGATATAAAGCTAAATCTAGAGTAGAGGATGCAAATTCTAGTAGATCAACCATGACCTCTAATTGAAAGGAAACAAGTCAAGGATGAGGCTCTACTATCAGCCTATAGTATATGCACGATTCAACTCTCTTTCTAACTTTACACATGTATGGAGGAGTGGTGAGAAAGGTGAATCTTCATCCTGCAAACCCTCTTTTAAAGGTGTGGTATGCAACAAATCACCAACTCCATCTACACGGGTATCTGGCATGCCCACTACATAAATTTTGGATAAATCAAAAGAGGTGACATGGGTAGAAGTTTGAAACAATATAGGTCACAAGACTCCACTTAATATTTAGATCATGAGAGATCATATGGAAATTTAATAGCCACTCCTTTAGATTTGTGCTAGTATGTTCTTGTAGTTTATTTATTGTTATGTTTTCTAATCATTTTGATTATCAAAAAATGTTTGAAGAAGGTCCCTAGTATTGGGGAAGTGTGGGACTTTATCCATGGTTTCCATATTTTGACCCTAACAATCTATAAGTCAATAGAATGCCCAGTTTGGGTTATCCTCCCAAATTTCCATTAAGTTTGAGCGATTTGTCAGTTCTTAAGGATATTATTTATACTTTGGGCAGCTACATGAAAATATATGTTGACAAAGTTGCATTGGGATTGTTCACTTATGTTCATATTTGTGTTGATAAATACCTCAGTAAGGGTATTTCGGAAAATAATTCTTAAGAGAGAAAATTTTATATGGACAAGGTTTTGGATTATGAGAATATAGTTTTCTAACGTCAAATATGTGATTAAATAGGACATCTAAGGATACTTGTCCCCACGTCCAAGTCCATCCTCCATGAAAAAAAGGGCCCAAACCAAAACCAAAAAGCTTGGATTTTGAAAATTTCATAAGGAATTGAAGCCCAACGAAGAAGGTGATCATGATGAAGAATTCTAGAAAACAACAGATTCAAAAAGATTCAATCATGCTTGTTGAGAAGTGTTTAATGAGGAAAAACAATTCCATGTGCAGGCTAGAGAGGAAGACCAAAATACAAATATTTCTCCTTGTGGGATGGAAGTAGTTAAGGATTTTGCATCAAAAGTAATGAAGATATCTCGTGAATTTGATAAGTTTTCCTCCTTCAAGGAACATGTATCTTCAATGAATTGTGGAAATCCAATTTTTGAATTACAAATTGTCCCCATGGAACCACTTCAAGGGGGTGGGCTGAGGTCAAGAAGAAAAAATGGATGAAGCATGAGATTGAGGATTTATTGCGTCCTTTTATTTTCTCCAAGATTTCTTTTGTTTTTGTTTTGTCTTAAATTAACTACTAGGTAGTCCATGCTCATCTATTTTTATGTTAACCTATTAAATGTAGGGATTTGAATATTCCCTAATCATATGAACTGCTCTTGCAATATCTATAGAATGTAACCTACTTTCTTTCTTACGAATTAGAAATTACAATTTTTTCCATAAGTAAAATAAAAAGAAAAAAATCATAAAATTACATACTAATACCATTTGTGATTTTATAAACAATATGAATAAAATTAAATTAAATTTAATGAAGAGTTTCTCAAATAATAATATTTTTAATTAATTGTAGAACTAGGTAGTTTCCAGTTACATAATCCAAAATGGAAAAATGCACAAAACAATATTAAAGTAATAGTCTATAGTTTCTAGTGGAAAAATGCCTAAAAAAATAATGAAGTATGAGTATGTAGTTTTTAGTGGAAAAATGTAGAAATATCTTGAAATTTGCAGCTGCTAATGAAATTAAACTGAAATCAATAGACACGAATTTCTTCTACTAAATTCTGTGGAAGGAAAATTGACAATAGAAACACATGCAATCATGCAATCACAATGAACACAATTTTTACTAGGGAACCGATCTGGGAGGAAACCCCTCTGTTTGTATTATATTAGATGAAAACAATGATTAATTACAATGACTACTTCAATTCTTGAAGCTCAATCTGCATTGTAATACTAATCTCCTCCTAAGTCTTTTCTCGCCAATACTTACCCAAAATAGGCCTCCTGCTTCCTCCTGTTACCTTGCGTAATTCTTGCTCCTAAAGAACAGGGAAGCTCCTATTTCATTGCGCAATTCCTGAGGAAATTAGCTCACCTGCTACATGCAAACATTGTACACTCACTAGATTATGCCTTTTCTCTCTAACTTCACTAGGAAATTTGAATTGCATGCATGACTAGGGATATTTTTAGTAAATAGACTAGTTAATTGAGAGTTAGTTGAGTTTACAAAAGTTACAACTACTCAAATGAACTCATACTACTCTATTCTATACTAGAGCTTAGATAATTGAATTTGACTAAAGATAATCCCTCGAGATAGCTATATCTTAGCCACCAAATTGCACACAACTCTACTTCTAGACCATAAAATCAAATTGACTAACTTAACTGAGTGATTTGGCTATGTCACTCGTACTAACTTCCAGAAAACTCATCTTACTAAAGTGGAAATTCAAATTTCTTCATTTTACTAAGGCACAAATCAAATGAAGCCTTTTCTTGCTACAATTTAGCACTCCCTATTAGCAAGAAAATCTTTCTAAAAAACCCCAATCCTGCTCCTATGGCACTTGAAATTGTAGCTTGATAAAACTATTGGGTGTGGAGCATGATTATTTAGAGGTCTTTGTTTTAGCTGGATGTATACCCCAAGAAGAGTGTACACCCT
>APFE030864959.1:0-12166 GCA_000404065.3 Pinus taeda | reverse complement strand
CCAAAACTCCTCAATAACCATAATAATTTATATACCACCACACTTCCCTTATATTCCTTATAATTAACAAACTCAAAAAATGGGGTACGAATTCACCTAAACCAACGAGGCTTTGACTTTAGGAATTGGATGACTTTGAAAATAAAATCAAACTTTTCACCTTGACATTATGGGGAGAATATGGGTGAATGAAATATTCACTTTAACGTGAACTACAATGCACACGCTCCAACAAACCTGAATTACACTTGGACTCCACCGCTTGCGTTGATAAATCGGAGTTCTGTGACTCTTATCACAAGTCCGCAGATGGAATACATTCACCAGCATTCGTTGGAACAACTTGTATTAGGCAGCATTTAAAATTCGATATCAGGCAGCATTTATTGTTGGAACAGCTTGTATCATGCAGCATTTAAAATTCGATATCAGGCAACATTTAACGTTGGAACCAGTAGTCATATGCATATAAACCCATAGGACAGCGTTTCTTCAAACAAACAAACTGCGTATTTAACTTCATTCAACGCATAGGAACCAGCAGTCATATGCATATAAACCCACAGGACAATGTTTCTTCAAACAAACAAACTGTGCATTTAACTCCATTCAACGCATAGGAACCAGCAGTCATATGCATATAAACCCGCAGGACAACATTTTTTTTTTTTTAAATCCGCTCAATATCTATATCAAACCAGAACATCGTTTCAAATACCAGACATCAGTGGAAAGAGCAGATATGGTACAAAACCTTCAGGCGTTCTTTGTCAGGTAGGCGTTTCCTTTCCTTCAGGCGTTCTTGTCAGGTAGTGTTTCATTTCCTTCAGGAATTCTCCTTCAGGCAGTGGACAGAGGAGCAGAGGGCAAGCAGTGGACAGAGGAGTTACAAGGCAAGGTTAAAAAAAGAACCTGGGACCTGTGCTCTGATACCATGTCAGGCCAGGAGTAACTCCAGGAAACTGATTCGTTTATTCAATTAGCCAGCTATCTATTATATACATGAATGTGATCGTTCAGTTCATCTTATTGACGACTGTTCACATTCAATTCCCCCAATCACTGAGGATTAGGTGTCAACAAAAAAAGACAAGAATACAGAAATATCCACAGAGGAAAAGAAAAGGGATCAAGAAAGGATATTATAGATATGTGCCAAAAACAAATTACTATGAACCCAAGGATATTCATCTGTAGACACATAAGAAAGATTAGTGGAATAAATTGATTTGTTGGCTCTATGGCCAAACTAGACATACCTCTAGTCATTGTCCTTTGTTAGGAGAATCTAAAAGAAATAGAGGAAAGAAATCCTTTGAAGCTGCAAAGAAGAAAAGGACAGTAAAAACAGAAGGCATGGTGCCAACCCTATGTTATAAATGTGGCTCTAAGAATCACAAATATGATAATTGTCCAAACATATCATTTAGAGAATAGATACAACAATGACAACTTTGTTCAACATCTGAATCCTTCAAAATTTCTTCTTCAGAATGCTCTGATGAAGAATTAAACATGCACATGAATGAATGTGATTGCATTGATTCCGACAACTATCAATGTGATTCAAGCACTGAATCAGAAATCTCATCTGATGAAGACCATGTTTCTTAGCCAAAGGATAAGGTTCTCATGGAAAAAGCCATGGATGGTGCAGAAACAAAGCTACTTGCCTAGATCAGAACATTGGGAGAAGGAGAAATGAAGGAAACGTTTCTAGAAACTTTTCTAAGCACAATGCACACAAATAAAGGGAGCAATACCAAGACTACCTCTAAAACTGAACCAAAGGCGTTTTTCATTGATGCCTCATTTGAAAGAAATGCAAGATCTTTCCAAAGAAGCCAATAGAACTCTAAGACTAGAGCCCTCACATTAGGAGAAGTCGGCTAGGAGATTCATCCACAAAGTATTGGGTGAAATCCTTTAGACAAGTGATTGGGTTAGGAAACAAAGATCTACTGTATGAAGTCCCTTAGGCCTATATCTTCTTTAAAGAGCATTGTATCAAATTAAAATTTTCAATTGCAGACATTCACGTTGACTGTATTTTGGGGAATGTATTTTTAGCAGTTGTGGAGCCACATAGATCAGCCATATTGAAAAATGGAAAGGCTAGTTATTTTATATCTATACCAAGCTCAGATGGAAAATTACAAACAATCAAGTTACCGTTTGTCTCTACTCCTAGAGTTTCTACTATGGTATAAGGAATGCAATAGATCGAAAAGGCAAAAAATAAAATTGAAGAGCTCAAGGAGCTAAAAACCACCGTAAAGATAGGAGACTGTCTTGAGACTCCTATAATTAAACAAAGGATCTTAAATCTGAGATCACAAATAGAAAAAGAATGTTGTGCTAAAGAACCAAATGCATTTTGGCATAGAAAATGACAGTATGTAAAATTGCCCTACAAAGATAAGTATGAAGGGAAACCCTGCATGCCGCTGCATCAAAACCTTAATTAATAAAAATAGACGAAACATTCTAGTACCGTTTGAATTAATTTGTTTTGAATTTTAATTATATTTATATATATATATAATATATATATATATATATATATATATATATGATATTGATCATTTAAAATACGCTAAGAAAGTCCATTTAAATAGGAATGAATCTTCATTATTAAAACTTTCCTTATATTTTAAATGTATATAAGTTTAAATTATATACTTTTTTTAAATTAATAATAACAGTAATAATGATAACTACTACTATTTTTAAAGAGGTCTCGTGTCACTATTTTTAAATAGGCCTCCAAAATTTTAATTTAATTATCAATAATTATTAGCTACCTATTAGGGATTTAACCTCCTCATACTATAGGAAACACAATGTTGAAGGCTAGAAAATATCAAAGGAAATATTACTCCAACATGTAGGATATTTAGTGATTACACAAAATAAAGCATTGATGTCCTGATATAGAATACCAACAACATTTTTCTGAACTAGGTCTTGCATGTTTTTATGTTTGACTATTTTATGTTTTGGATTGATAGATTGTTATAGTTCTTGCATGTTTTTATGTTTGACTGTTTTATGTTATGGATTGATAGATTGTCATAGTTCTTGCATGCTTTTATGTTTGACTGTTTTATGTTTTGGATTGATAGTTTGTCATAGTTCTTGGCAAACATTTCCAGGGGTTGTGATTGAACATTAATTTGTATAAGTTGATTTCAATGAAATAACAAGTATGAAATTTTTTTCTGTGAAAAAAAAACATTCAAACACATCCACAAATATAATAATCACATATAAAGGTTGAGATCTATCTCAATGTTAGTTATGTTCTTAACTCCTCTTTAATTAAATCGATTAATTACAAAATATCACATGGTTGTTTTGACATGTGATATTAGTAAGCCATGGTATTAACCCATGATATTGTAGCAAAGCCTATATTAAGCAGCTCCATGTAAAGTGAACATGAATATCCATTGTTAAGAATCTTGTTACATGCTTTTTGAGATGTGTATATGTTTAACTCATATATTAATTCTTTTAAGAATTAATAATAATAATAATAAAAATAAAATTATAATTAAACTAATTTTTATCTTTTAAATATATTGATAGTGTTTAATGTTATAAATGTTTACCATTCATTTAATTTATATGGCTACCATTTTTTTAAAAATATATATAATTATTAATTCCATTAAATTTTCTAATCTTTTTAACTATAACAACATGAGATGTATCATCAAGTAAATGTCTCTTCATATTTTATATAAACAAAATTTAAATGGTTAATTAAAAAAATATTTATAAAAATTATAAAAATTATTAAAAAAACAATATTAGTGTAAAAACAATATTAGTGTCAATTGTATTGGATAAAAGGTAGTGTACACCACAAATAGGTGTAAAAGTACACATTATAACTAGTAGTAAAGTATTGATATCACATGGTTGTTTTGACATGTGATATTAGTAAGCCATGGTATTAACCCATGATATTGTAGCAAAGCCTATATTAAGCAGCTCCATGTAAAGTGAACATGAATATCCATTGTTAAGAATCCTGTTACATGCTTTTTGAGATGTGTATATGTTTAACTCATATATTAATTCTTTTAGAATTAATAATATTAATTAATTTAAATAAAAGTATAATTTTTAATCTATTTTTATCTTTTTAATATATTGATAGTGTTTAATGTTTATAAGAATGTTTACCATTCATTTAATTTATATGGCTAACCATTTTTTATAAAATTAATAAATATAATTATAAAATTCCATATAAAATTTTTCTAATCTTTTTAACTTTAACAACATGAAGATGTATCATCAGAAGTAAAATTCTTCATAATATATATTTATATAAAAAATTTAAATTATGAATTAAAAAGATATTTTAGGAAAATAATTTATAAAAAATTATTAAAAAATAATATTAGTGTAAAAACAAATTAGTGTCCATTGTATTGGATATCAATAGGTATCATCACCCTTTCATAATATTAAATTTAAAAGTGCTGCATTAGAATGATATTATTCACGGGTGGTTAAAATTATTTACTTTTTGAGTTTTTGAGAAAAAAAAAAAAAACCAACATAATATGGTTTAGATGAGTGGACATGTTATTTAAAATTGGTATCTTCTCTAATTATTTATAAATCTTATTCTGCAAAAAAAAAATCATATTAAATAATTTCAATCAAATATATATAAATATTAAAGAAATAAAATATTATAAATTGTAAAACAAATATACTTTAGCTTTTTTATGTAAATAATTATGAAAGAGATGTTAAAAATTCCACACATTATTATTATTATTATCTAATTTTAAGGTTACAGTCAAGCCAGACACCAAAGTGGTGTATGGGACTCCCTTTGTCATGCCCACAAGCTAAGCGCATACGATGTGTGACGGTGGGGTGTGGGCATCTTCAGTTAAAGGTGATGAGTCATTGGGTGCGACGAGCTGGGTGGTCCGTTAAACACGTCCGAGTCACATGTGACGAAATTTGCGATGATGGGATGAGTTGGTGCACGACAAGTTAGGCGGTTGGTTAAAAGAGTCTAAGACATGAGTTGTGATGAGCCAACTCAAGGGTTGAAAATTGAAGAGTCGAAAAAATGGCTAAGTATGGAAAATCCTGATGGCAAGCTTATATGGTGGATGATTGGGTAGGTGGACCCGACGAACCAATGCGAGGGGCGAGCCAACTTGATTTATGATGCGATGGCCGACTTGAGCGGTCGGCCTGGGCAGGCCGACCCACCTTCATCCTTGAGGAGTTTGTATATATACACTAGATGCACTTGAGGAGGAGGCAATGAGCACAAGTTCAAATATCCAAAGTGAGTTCTCAGTGAAGGGTGGATGAGATAAGGAGATCCAAATGACAAAGGGTGAGGTGCAGGCGGACTATGGGCTATAGCGCTGAGCCTAGGAGAAATAAAAAATAGTTTTGGGTTTCGGCGGGTCGCACATGTGGCACATTTGCCCTATGGACGAGCCGCAAGAGGGAGAACTGAACGCTGGGGTGTGCTTGCATGGTGGGGCAAAATTGCCTGAACAGGCAAGCTGCAAAAGGTTGGTGAGTTGTAGTGCAGGTGAACGTCGAAGACTTGCGATGAGTTGTGGATGGGTGACACAATTAGAGGGCATTAAAACTGTGGTGTGGTCGGGTGGCATAACTGTGGAACGAGTAAAGCTGAATAGTGGACCGGAGAAGAGAGTACTGAATAGTGAGCATGGGTGGTTAGGTTGAATGAAGAGAATGATGTGGTGGGTTGAACGAAGGGTAAGGAAATACAATTGACATGATCGCACGACTGTTAAATGATTGCGAATGTGACCCAGGTGGGCGCCTCTACCCAACGAGCTGCGGGTGACCCGACCCGACTGTGGTAGGTGCTCCTGCCCAAGGGAAAGCTACACGAAAAACGTGGGCCTCTCTGAACAGTAGTCGGGCACTGCTGAACAATGCAAACAGAGTTGAGGTATTTTGACAGAATTGTAAAGAATGAATTTGGTGTTCCCTTGCAAAGACAGTAAATTTAAATACTTGTAAAAATATTATTGTTATCATTATTTGGGCAAACTCTAACCAGGGAGTTTCTCCTCCAATTAAAGTTTGTATATGTTGTGCATATCTTTTTAAATGATGATGATGAATGTCTTTCTATTGTGCTAAAAATATGAATGCTTGGTAAAAGTTGAAAAATGTTCTAAGCGTTGAATGTTAGGAATAATCCATACTCGAGAGTATTGGTGAAAATAAATTGGGTAGAGGTGTCATACCTACCTATGTGCGGCTAAAAGACTACCGCCAGGATAGGGGCATGATAGATTGTATTAGAAGTTGATTCAGTCAAACCAGATTTGCAAAAGTGAAGTGGTACAAATACAGTTTGTGATAGTTGGTATCAAGTAGTTCTGCAGATTGAAGTGTTACTACTACACTTCGTGACAGGTTTAGCAGAGGTGAAGGATTGTGCTTGGGCCAAGTTGAACAACGAGACATGGAAAGTTGCGAAGAATGCCAAGAGAAGCTCTTGCTGACCTTATACATGATGAAGTTGGTGAAAGAAGAGAACCCATGGATTTGAGATGAACTTGAAGTCTTGGAGAAAAATCTTGAAGACAAAATTCTTTGACTTGGTTGGGCAATGGAGCAGGATGTAGCTGCAGATTGCAATGATGAAGAAGATGAAGTCGCGATGTATGAAGATGTTGTAGATGTGACATTGATCCCTATTTAAATAGGAACACAACAAATTACAGACATAACCATAAACACAGAGATGCAGCGGAAATAATGCTTCACTTCATTAATTCAAAATACTGAAATATGCTTACAAACATAAATGGAAATAAACTAGCTAGGGTGATGGTAGATTATCTTTGAGAAGAGATGTGGTGGCTACATGCCTCTGAACCATGTTATAATGAGGCTCGAAGGCCTATTTATTGTTGAGAAATAATAGAAAACCCTTACATCCAAACACCTAACCCTAGAAGATGAAACGCCAAATTGTGGGCCCCCTTTTGGGTAAGTTGGTACATCAACTTCTGGGGGTCGTAACTTTGGCTCCTGATCTTTGTTTGATGTGTACAATATCTTGTTATAAAAATCTATTTGAGCGCTACAACTTTGGGAAGAGAAACATGTGTCCAATAACCAATGTTTCTCCTAGATTTCCCAAAAAACGTCGTTTAGGGCCTCAAAACGGCTCTGGAAGTTTAGGACCTGGAAAAATGCTAAAAATAGTAAATTGTGCTACAATTACGAAAACTGAAAAACTAAAAGAAATAGTTGTGGGGTCCAAATGGGATAGGTGGGTGACCACCAACATCCACCTAGATCATTCCCTGACCCCTTTAGGAAGCAATGGTCCCCATTGCATTGAGTTCCTCCATCTGCTGAACTTGGTCCCTGGTGAGTTGTTCTGCAATCTCTAATGTGTCTAGTAATGGTGAGAAGCATGGTCGAGGGCGTTCCACATTGAACACTCGGTGGAAGTGAAGGAATGGAGGAATGTTGTGCTCCAAAGAATTATTTCCCACAACCTTGAAAATGGTGTAAGGACCTTGTCAGTGTGGTTAAAGCTTCTGATGGGCTCTTGTAAGGCATTCTTTCTATATATGACACCAGACTTTGTTGCCCACCTGAAGCTTATGTGGTACCCCTGTGGGTGAGAAGAAGTTATTCCTATGTTCTGTCATGACTGAATCCCTTTGTTGTTGCTGCTGCGTGGAGGAACCCTTCGCAGGGGTCATGGATGTGGTGACGATTTCCCCTTACTTTGGGAGCAAACTAGATAGAAAATGAATTTCCTAGTTTGGGAGATGAGCTTGCTGCCCTTCTTAGCAGTGATCAAAGACGAGGTGGTAGGTGGGGCTACCTCCAGTATCCTGTATAATGAATTACCCAAAGAAATAGTAACAACGTGAGGCCTTGACTCATACACAACATGTCTCCTCCACAAGTATGGTTGGCCTAATAATACATCACAAACATCCAGAGGGGTAACATCACACAATGCCTCATATGTGAAGGGCTTGATGCTGTAGGGAAGGCAGCACTACTTCCGAACTTGAAGATCTTGTCCTTGGTGAAGCCACCTGATACTATGTGGCTGCGGGTGTGGTGTAGTTGGTAGGCTCGACCGTTTCACAACCTCTGCTGAATTGAGGTTCTTTTGGTTGCCACTGTCGATAATGAATTGTAGTGGCGAACCCTTCACCCACATTTGTGAGTGGAAAAGATGCTCCCCCTCCTCTGGACCTTCAGGCTCATTCTTCTAGATCTTAGCAGTGGCAACAATGGCACTAGGCTCTGTGCCAATGATCTACTTCCCTTTGCCATTCCCCTTGTTGGGTTTTAACTCAGGGTCGGAACATGCATTTGATTCAGAAGCCTTCAACTCGGCCACCAACGTCTGCCTGGTCTGACACTCACTTGAGTTGTGAGTGGGGATCTTATGGAACTCTCACCACTTTCCTATGTCCTTCTTTGACTTCGTGGTGTTGTTCTTTTCCTGTGGCTTCGACGGGTTGTCATGGGTCACCCAGCCTTGGATTTGTCCTTTAGTCTTCTGATTTGTAGATCCAAAGTCTTGCTTCTTCTTTTTTTAACTTTTGCTCGAGTTTGACAGCGTATCGGTATGTCATGCCGAGCAAGGAGATGTTCAGGAACTCCATCTCTTCCTGGATGTACCTGTGTAGGCAGCCACAAAGGGTATGAAAAATGTTTGTGAACTCTGGCACATCTTGGTCCCTTCTGTGCCACAGCTTGGTCCACTTTATGTATTTGTCCTCATAGCTTTTGACAGGTTAGTACTACTCCTTAATGGCATCCTGGAAGGAATCCCAAGTGGTTGCGGATGAAAATAGTGAGCCCACACTATCATCCTTCTGCTCGCAGTAGGTTTTCCACCAGTTCTTCATGTGGGGGGCTGCTTTGAGAAGAGAAAAAATGATCTTTTCCTGACTCGAAAAATCATGAACAAAAAAATACCCTTCTAGCAGATTTAACCATTTATCAATAACATCTACATCTATCTGACCCTCGAATATGGGGATTTCAAAATTAACTTGTACCTTAAATGGTGTGGCATTTCCAAAGTAGCTGTTGGAAGGCGATGCATTGCCTCTGGGTAGCTGCTGAAGGATTTGTGCAAATTTGTCCATCATCACGTTCCTTTGTTGCTCAAGGGCTTCTTCGAGCAAGATTTTGATAGGATCTCCTGCCCCCTCGTCTTTCTTTTCATCCGCCATGGGAGGCCATTTGGATTTGCGAGGTTGGTCATGCAAAGGTTCGACCAGTTCAAGCCCTAACTCCTTATATCCTGACCTCGTTGGGGACATGCAAAGAAAAACAGAGAAAAATCAGACCGCTCTGATAGCATTCATCTATATTTAAATAGAAACACAATAAATTACAGGGATAACCATAAACACAGAGATGCAGTGGAAATAATACTTCATTTCATTAATGTAAAATACTGAAATATGCTTGCAAACATAAATGGAAATAAACCAACTAGGGCGATGGTAGCTTATCTTTGAGAAGAGATGTGGTGGCTACATGCCTCTTAGATGTGTTACAATGAGGCTCAAAGGCCTATTTATTGTTGAGAAATAATGGAAAACCCTTACATCCCAAAACCTAACCCTAGAAGATGAAATGCCAAATTATGGGCCCCGTTTTGGGAAAGTTTGTACATCAACTTCCCGGGGTCGTAACTTTGGCACCTGATCTTCATTTCACGTGTATAATAGCTCGTTAGAAAGATTATCCAAGCACTACAACTTTGGGAAGAGAAACATCGGTCCGTGGACCTATGTTGCTCCCATATTTCCCAAAAAACCTTGTTTAGGGCCTCAAAACGGCTCCAGAAGTTCAGGACCTGAAAAATTGCTAAAAATAGGAAATTGTGCTACAATTATGGAAACTAAAAAACTAAAAGAGATAGTTGTGGGGGTCCAAATGGGATAGGTGGGTGGCCACCAAAATCCACCTGGATCAGCATGGCAAGTTGGGAAGAATGCCAGGCGAGGCTCTTGCTAACCTTATACATGATGAAGCTGGTAAAAGAAGAGAACCCACAGATTTGAGATGAACTTGAAGTCTTGGAGAAAAATGTTGAAGACAAACTTCTTTGACTTGGTTGGGCAATGGAGTAGGATGTAGCTGTAGATTGCAATGATGAAGAAGAGGAAGTCATGACGTATGAAGATGTTGCAGATGTGATAATGATGGGGTAAGAAATTGAGGCACTTCCAAATTTTCAAGGTTAACCAGGATTATACATGTTGCAGACATTGATTGATGAGGATACTCACATGGAGGAACCTCATGATGAAGTAAGTACTACTTTTACTTGTGTTTCATTGGAGCTTTTGGAGGAAGGGCTATATGAAGGGAAGGGAAAACATAGTTTTCCAATGCGATGGACAACCTTACCAAGGATAACTATGATGAGAACTTGTGTGGAGAAGTAAGGACCATTGATTGTTGTAGGGCTTGTTGGAGAAATTTGTGAACTGACGCGAGGGGGTGAAAATGCTCATGACAAGGGAGGAACATGATCATCATTGTGGAGGATGGGTCATTCTTTAGCCATATGGAGAATTGGCTAAGTGTCTGACATTACTCATGGAAATATTGAAGAAAGGGCACACACCAAAGTTATACTTGGGTAGAATTCTTCATCGCTGAGACTAAGAAGAAGTCTTGGTAGACCTTTAGTGGGGGAGCGATGATGGAAGGAACCTATGTGACATGATATGATGTGATATGATGGTTTGGGTGACCGAGGGCACTAAACCTGACAAAGGACTAGGATAAGATGACCAATGTTGTGATGGGTCTACTTAGTTAGACAACATGGGCATCTTGAGTCATGGACATCGAGTTCAATACATGGAGCATGGAAGGCACTATGCAGGGACATTATGCAGGAGCACTTGTAGAGATGTCATTTATGGGAATCCAATGAGGAGTGCTAAGATAGTGATGTTGTGCGGATGGATTTGCTGATGCGGCATGGATACATTTTACTTATGAGCTGAAGGAGATGTTATGCACTTTTGTAAAACAAGGCCATGAACTGGTTGGATTTATGAGCAGTCTATGAGAACATTCCTACTACATGGAGAGCATAGGCATCTTCCAGGGACCTTTTAGGTCGAGACATGTATTCTTGTTGGGATGTTGGATGGAGATGATTCATGGATCTCATGATGACTTGATATAGTTGCAGCCATTGGGGATTTCATATTACAGTGGTCTTGGAGGATCTGATGCATTGAGGAGGTGAGGTCAATGGTGTACCTAACTTTGATGGAGTATGGGGTGCATAATTTTGAGCACATTTAAGGGTTTATTCAAGAGTGTGACTTGAAGGCGATGATCGAGATGAGGCATTTTGGAGTTGATGGAGTTGCAACGATGATGATGCCTTGGTGGCAACACTTTGGCGTGGGTTGAGCCTGTTGGGTTGTGTTATATTCTTTCCACGACTAACCTACGTAGTGAACCAGGGGGTTAGAGGGGGGGCAGAGCCCCCCCTTCATTGCGCCACTTGCGCAGCGGGGTGTTCACAGGGGGGGCGGTAGCCCCCCCTGTCTGGGGGGTTTGAGGGGGACGGGTAGCCCCCCTCTACGGGGTTTGGGGCAGCGCCACGAGAATTTTTTTTTTTTGGACCCTATATTAGGTTGGGCGAACCTACCTATGGTTTTCGGTCCATGGTTTTGGACACAATGGTTTTTTCGGTCCATGGTATTGGATGCTTCGGCATGTATAAATATGTATTGTAACATTGAAAGGAATATAATGAAAAATCAAGCTGGTAGTCGCGGTTTTGAGATCCAATGGGAAATCTCTGTGTATATGTGTTTTATGTGTTATGCTCTTGCATTTTATTTTTCCTGTGATTTAGAATTCGTATGCAGGTAATTTCTGTTTGGGGTTAAAACTTACATTTGGTGTCAGAGCTGTTTTGGCTTCAAGGGGACGCCTTTGTTGCTGAGGGGTTTCGCTCGGGCATGTGGTAGACCCTGTTCAGTGGGAGATCTGCGAGATCGATTCTAGTGGTGAAAGAAGATGTTGAGCAACAGAAAGATAGAGATTGAGAAGTTCAATGGTCAGAGTTTTGAGTTGTGGAAACTCAAGATGGAGGATCTGT
>APFE030864956.1:66542-90721 GCA_000404065.3 Pinus taeda | reverse complement strand
AAAGACCCTATGAACACATCAATCCTATGCTCCTCTGGAATATCTTTTACCCTTATGTTCAATTTTTGGAACTCCTCAATGTGCTCCATTATTTAACCCTTTTGTTTGAGACTTATCAATTGTCTAAAAAAAGTGTTGCTTTTTGTATCCTCATAATGTGTTATCAATTCTTCCACAAAAATTGCCCAAGTGATAAATTGTTTACGACAACAAATCCATTGATACCATACAAACTAATTTGGTTCCAAATATAAAGTTGCAATACGTACCTTTTGTGTTTTGCACATTATTGAGATCGAAAAATTGCTCCATCTGTAATATCCATGTTGCGGGATCCTTGCCATAAAACTTCCTCATATCGATTTTTGGAATATGGTGGGTCTTCAATCCAATATTAGAGTCTATGAAGTCATGATTAACATCTCTTTTGTTCTCATCATGAGTTTCTTTTACCACCCTTTCACCATTAGTAAGCATTTCTTGTAAAAACTTTGTTAAATTTGTCTTCAAATCTGTCTTCAAATCTTCCATGTCTGTCTTCAAATCTTCCATCTTAGCTTCCAAGTCAATCATCTTAGCTTCTATTCCTTTCTTTAAATAGTCCATCTTAGCTTCTACACCTTTCTTTAAACCATCCATCTTAGCTTCTACATCTTTATTTAAACCATCCATCTTAGATTCTGTTCCTTTTTGTGCAAGGGAGAGGTGTTGCACTTGGTCTTGTAATTTTGATATATCATGTTGCATTTCTTCCTCTTCTTCATGAGTCATGCTAGAGCTTTCAGGTTCCTTACTAGGTGTTTGCATTTTCTTTCCTCGGGGCATCAGCTACCAATAATAATGCTCTACTATGCCCTTCGAATTCCTTCAAAATAAATTTCCAATCCTAAGCAAAAATTTAAAACAATCTACACACCTTTTTTCACTTTGTAGGAGCTCGATATTGCCTCTGATGCATCTCTGTACATTCAAATCATCCAGTTTTGAAATTGTGACCTAAAGTAGCCCTCTATGTTCTATTTCCAATGCCATGAGTTTGATCCAAATTGGATTCTCCAAGGAAGAGTTATGTGAAATCTCCCATAGTGACCTGATTATAGACTAGTTTAGTAGAGTGAACTTGTACGACGTGCCACAAGTCACTTTTTCACCTTTGGCTCTAAAAAATATATACAAGAAACTACAGTCCGTACTATTTCTATACCTCCTTACGAAATTTCAATTTGATGCTTAGAGAGAAAGTTATGATGAGTTTCCCCAGGTCACCTGTTTGGAATGTAATTCAGGAGTCTGTGAAAAGACCAACTTCCTCAAATCCTATCTCCGCAAATATAGTGTGAAAAGCTCTGAAATTCAGATCCGATCTTGAGCGTGATGTCTTCTCAAATTGGTTTTTTTTTAGCTCCTGAAACGTCGCGGAAAAGATGTTATAGAGAAAATTCCACGATGACTTGTTTGGAGAAGTGAAACCCTATAATCCAAAGCTCTGATACCAAATGTTATGAAACCAACTCAAGAAAAAGATAGAAAAGATAGATCAATGCCTTAAAATTCAGCCTCTTCGAGGGGGAAACCTCCTTTACATTACATAAATGAACAATTCTTGGATGATACAAATGAAAGAACCTCCTTTCTATATATAGGAGTCTAAGGAGTCACAATATAACCTAGTCGACCTAACAATAATGATATAAAGCCACAAAAATAACAATAGAGGGATTCTATGGGGCACAGTAATAACAATATGGGGATAATAGGGGCACAACAATATTAATATGGGGTACAATTACAATAGTAATGGGGTAATCACTAGTATTATAGGGACCCAACATGCCCCGTCACTCTATCTCTGCCCATTTCCCAAGATTTGACAACCCACAGAGCATTCCCCTCACCCCCCTCACCATCCAAACTTTACCATTGGGGCAGGGGGGGGGGGTTGAAATGGGCAATATTTCAAATCATCCCACCACTATGTGTAAACATCACAACTTTTTAGACCCCCGTCAGGCAGAATTGCTAACCGCTTTCGGCCCCCCAAAAGTAGTTTCACTGCTTCCCCATACCATTCTTCTACCCGTTGTGCTCCCTCCACTCACCTTCCGCCATGTCAATTTTCCATTAACTCCACCAATTACATCTTCCCTCTCCAATATTAAGATGCTAAGCAATCAATTGGTTTAGTTGTTAATCCAATGGAACAATGCCACCTTCAACAGAAAAACCACATTGTTATATAAACCACCCTTTTAATCATTAAATGATTATTGAATTCATGCACTGTCACTGTTATTGCTATGTTACAGGCTTGCTGGACTAAACCCTGAAACTTTTTCCCACTAGCGACACTGTCCGCTCACTTATTTTCAGCCTATTACCTCTCTTCTTGTCCTCAAATCCTGATTCGTCTTTGTATGTTGAAGCCTCCAATCCAGTTTTCACTACTGTCCTTAGCCTTATCCGAAGATTCCTCCAAAGGAAAATGGACCAGAAAAAACTGTCAATCCTCTGATCTATCCTCCCATTGATTTTCACCACATCCCTTTGGGTGACACAGACTAAAAAATCCACGAAACTCTCTGTGAATTCAACCTTTTTAATATGTATTGCTAGCTTGAGGAAAAATACATAGATAAAGCCGATGACATTCAGTTGTGGGAATCTAATTTACCCCACTACATTTTTCCTCCCACAACATCCTAGAATTTGTTAGGAAGTGTCATGCATCTTATTTTCCAAGCTAAAGGGCCATCATTAACCCCACTGGAGAAATTATGTTTACTATCACTCCTCAAGCCATAGACCAGATGATGTAAGCCCCTACAATAGAGAATGCCACCCCCTTTTCCTATGAAGCACTTGTTCAATTATACCATAAATTAGACTTTGCCAAGATGGTCAAAACCCTTGAACTCTTCTTGACAAAATATACCCCATTGCGAAAGAAAAATACTCCCTATCTCTCCTCTATTTAGCTTGAGAGATCCCATCAAATTATCACAATCATCTCTTACCTCCTTGGCTACTACTCAAATTAGTGGGTAGATGAGGCCATCATACAATTTCTATCCATTCCCTCTATTCATTCTAAGCCCTCCATCATGTTTAACTTTAGCCAATTTCTTGCAGATTCAATTCATTAGCAGGTTAGAGGTATTCAAGTATGCTTCTATATTAGTTTATCTATTCTTATACTTTCAGGGAGACAACATCAACCTTTCTTTACAAAAGCTAGATGAAGAAGGAAATTAGTAGTCAGTCATCTTCTGGACTATGTTATGATGAGGGAACATAAGGAATATACATACAAACAGTTCATAGATATTTTTGTGGATCCAACAATCAGTCTCCTAAGCAGCACAATAGAACCAAGGATCAGTGACGAAATCAGAATGGTGTTGTGGCTATGAGATCAAGTTCAGAAAGGGGATTCATACTTCTACCAAAATATACAAAATTGAGAATATTTGGGTGTGAGCTTCCAATTTACAAGCTACCTAAATTCTCCCCATCAGGAATTTTTCTCTAGAGTACATAAGGTAGATGCTCAATATGGATGAGATCCACTTTGTAGCTGCCAAGAAGAAGTCCCAGTTCAAAATTAAAACATAGATTGGGCCTTTCATTTGCAACAGAAGGGAAATAGGGGAAGAAGTAGATAAGCTACTAAAAGAAATGCAATTCAGCCTTAGCTTCACCTGGTCATATGATCCATAAGCGATCATTTCTAAATTAAGAGTAAAAACAAAATCTACTACCTGTTTTCACATAGCCTAACCATAGATAGAGAAGTACAAAAACCAATTAGAATGTGTTGAGAATAACCTACAAGAGGAAAAGGAGTAACTGGTGTCATCCTCTGTAGTACAGACTCCTACCATGCAGGAGAAAATAGATAAGAGAAGTAGAGAAGATGAATCCCCTTCAGGGACTGAAATTTTCAGTGAAGGATTCAAAATTATGTATAGGAAGAAGGCCAAGCTTAGTTCCAAACTAAGCCTCAGTAAGGATTCAGAGCAGGAGAACATTATCACCGCTAATGAGCCACATGTTTCCTCATTAGTGCGTGACCAAACCACTTTGTCTCCCACTACCTCCATGACTTCACAAGAGTAGCAACAAATTATGCAAACTAGCACATCCACTACAAGGGAGATAGAGAAATGTATAATGGACATAGATAAAAGTAAGGAATGAGGCCTTAAAAATTAATACCTACAATCAGTTCTGGAAGGAGACTTATAGTTCTAAAAGAAGGATGATGTCATCCTTTGATTCAAAAAAACGTAAAATGAAAATGGCATTCCTCCAAGCACAGCTTCCTCGGACCAAGGCAGTATCATACTACATGAAGATAACATTTGAGTTTAATGTAGAATATATACATCCCATTGACCAAATGGAGATGCATAAGAAAACTGGGGAAATTATTTTTTCCACTGTCACCAGCACTACTATGAGTTTGCTTAAACTACAGGTTATATTAGCAAATGTTCAATAAGAACCGAAGATGGAGAAGGTCTCTGAACTTGCCAAAGACACCAGAATCAAAACTCTAGAGGACATGGTGATCAAACTGGGTTATGACCTTGCAAACATCAATGCTACAGAAGATCTTACGAAGAAAAAGAATTTAGACATAGCAATATTAAGGAAGTAGTTAAAATTGCTAGCTATAGAAGATCCTCTCGCCAGGGATATTGAAGAAACACAAACACAAAAGGAAGATATGATGAAGCTCATCATGGAGCAAACTACACAGTTGAAGAAAATGGAGACAAAGATGGAACTGATAATTAAAGAAAAGGAGAAAAATACCAAGATTGATGTTGTCCCTTTGGAATCATTCACAATCTCAACCATTCCTTCAGTCATATCCTCTACAACAAGTACAGGGGATGTTGCAGATCAGTTGGCAAATGCATTGAAAAACATGTCTCTCTAGACTAAAAGGTTTCAGACTCAAGTAAAAATTCTATAGGATCATCAAACGAGTACTAAGATGTTTCATGCAACATAACTATAGAGAGCTCAACCTTAGATAGAGGCATGGAAGAAGTCAACAACTGAGTCTTCTATGGGCTACACACTGGCCCATGTTAAAGAAATCATATGAAACTATATGATTGAAGAGATATATGAAATTTGGCCATATATCCAAAATATATTCGAGAAGAAGGAACTCCTGGAGAAAGCCAAGCAAACTATTTCCACTATTAATGCTGAATTGGGAGAAACGCCTGCTAAAACCAACATCATCAAAAAGTTCCTCAATTCCAAAAATAGATATGAGCTCGATGATCTAGGAGTGGATGATAGGAAAAAATAACTATCGTGGAAGTAAATAAGGTTCTAGAAGTTAGTTGTACAGCTGACAGATAAGTGTCACACTCTAGAGGTAGCAATTAATAGCTTTTCACTAGAATAGATGCATTGAACAAAGAAAGGTCTCTCTTCTTTATTTGAGATCAATGACTAATTAATGACTAGGGAAGACTACATGAAGCAGCTTTAGGGAATTTCAAAGGATACATCTAAGTTTTCCAACATCAAAGGTTCTATGACAGGGAGATATTTTTATGAAGCTATCGGCAACATAGGTTTTATCCAACACAAGATAAAACACATTTTTGTAGTAAAACCCACTTTTTCTCGGTATACTCAGATAGATGAGATCTACCACAAGGTAACAAAGATTTCCATTCTAGATGAAGGGCGGTGGGAGAAGTTGTGTGAATTCCAGGATTAAAAGGGTAGATCAGCTTCACCAGCACAACACCCGAATAGTGGCCACTCATCAACTGTTCTCCTCCAAAGAAGTGTTATATGTCCAATTCACTTCACCAGATTCATTCCTTTTGATCACATTATTTATTTTATGTTAGTTCAAAATTAATAATAAAATGTCGTGTCACTCAAGCATTAATTTTAATATTTTTGTAAATTTTGTTTAAATACTTCATTTTTTCAAAGTATTCAGGGTTCAATCATTTAACAAGTTATCAATCATATTTCTACTATGCTAGAGAATTTTTGAGATAATAAAATATTCTGGATTTGCCTCATATGGTCTGTCTCTCAGTGATTTGTATTTCATCTTGTTTATTCATTATTTCTTCTTCATATAAATTAATTCTTTTGTTGTTATTCGACTTAAAATTTAATTGAATTTCCGTTTTGTTTTGGATCCTCTTTGAAGTTGTAATTGAAATAAAAGATAAATTTACATAACTATTTGTTATTGTAAATTCCTCTTTGAATATAAATTACACTAGATCAATGTGATAGTCTGATTATATTTTGTTGATTAAGAAAATATTGTTTTCTTAATTTCTACTTATAAATGGTTAAATACTCAGTTTGAATATTAAATATATTATACCTCTTCATATTATACTTCTCCATCCCATTAAAATCAAACTAACTATGTGAAGTTCAAGAAAAACCTTCCATTTTATCAAAAAATTCTCTAGGTTTAATGCACCTCTTTATAAATAGTTCATTGGTCATCTAATCACTCAAAACAATGAAGCATTATAGATTCTTTGGCATAACTAATCGACCTTAGGTTATCTCAAAGGAAAAAATTGAATTGGCACCATTGTCAAGGAGTGATGGATTGAAAGATAAATTTTCCCAGGGCAACGATTCTCCCTTTCCTTAAGGTGAATATAGGATAAGGATATAGGTCAAAATCTTTTACGTGACAATTCCACTTGTCCAAGCTAGCTTCTTTTAAGAGGACTAGATCACGTTCTCATTCTGAAATTTTTAACCCTCTACTAGATTTTGAAAGACTTATTAGGGCAGCCTCTTCTCGGAGAAGACATAGAACCCCTTCTTCCTCTTGAGCTTTACACCCTTAAGGTATCTCATCTATAGCTCATTTTTCATTTGTTTCATCCCATCCTATTTAGACTGAGTTACGTCCTAGGGTTTTTGAACTCCATTTGAGAGGAGTAGATCTTCCAAAAACCTTTTTAATACAATCACTTGAGTCATATCAAGTCTCATTCATTCCTATCAGATCACCTTCATCTGAGGAAGAACTAGGTTCACATTTACCTAAATTCAAGCCTGTAGACCTCATAACTCCATCACCTTATTCTATTTCATCAATCTCTACTAATGTTGAAGAGGCATTTTATGTCTATTAAAATCCTTTCTTTGATAGTAAGAAATACTTTCCACCAGGAGTCCAGAAGTTAGTTATTAAAATCTCTTTGAAATCATCAAAGAGGTCTCCTCCCTCTTTCTCTCCTCCACATATTAATACCCCTATCGATTTATCTTCATCCACTTCATCTTCATCATCTTCCTCTTCCTCATCATCATCCACTTAGTCACCCCAGACTCCTCCTGCTATTATGGCTTTTCAATCCATTATTCAAGCAAGGTATGTTGCTCTATTTCTCCCTACAAACTTTGGAAATTTTCGTGATGGATATCTAAAACATCTACCAAGATTCAATGGAGAAATGGTTACCTCAATAGAGGATCATGTATCAACTTTCTTGGATTTTGATAACAATATGAGGATAGAGCAGGTAGATGTTTATATGAGATTATTTGTACAATCTTTAGAAGGAAATGTTAGGGTATGGTTTGGGTAACTTAGAGAAACCTGATGAACTAGTTATTGAATTCATCAAAAGATTTAACAAACTCTATCACAAAATGCCTGTTGATTGTAAAGCATCAGTAGCAGTTGCAAAGGTCAGATTTTCCAAAGCATTTGAAGATGAATTTGCAATCATACTAAGGGAAAGGGCTTCTAATACATTAGAAGACACGAAGACAAATGCTACAAAGGTAGAAGCTAATAGGTCAGCTTCTGGAAAACTTAAAGCTAAACTAGAGAAAGAAGAAAGAAAATTAAAAGCTAGGGTTGATGACTAATCTTCTTCCAAATCTAAAATTGAAGATAAAAATTGATGAAATTACATATTTACTTAGAAACATTTCTAATAGGATTTCTAAAATTGAAACAAAACCTAGAACCACTCAGAAAATTACCGTCAGACCTCAAGCTCAAACTCAATTCTGGAGAACTCCTCAAATGCGAATTCTTCAAAGACTAGGTTCTGAACAAAACATTCAACCACCTTTGTTTATTGATTATCAAAAATCATAGGATACAAGTCCGTTAATCACTAAATATACCAAAAATATTGATTCTTCAATATTACAAATGGCAATAGTTCCTTCATCTTCACCTCATTCCTTTGAACAAGAACAAGGAGACTCTCAACTTTCAAAATACCTAGCATTTTGTGAATTTCTGATTGCAAAATTCAATATGAGGTATAATCTAGGAGCTAGATCAAGTCGTGGTATACCTTCAAAGTCTACCACTCTTATTGAACATAAATAAAATCCATTCAAACACAAACTCCAACACCTCATACTACAAAGTCATCCACTAAAACCTTTTCATCCAACAAGAATATTTTGACAACTTTTAATAATGAAAAGGAATTAGAAAGGGTCAATGTTCTTATTCCTTTAGCTAAACTTTCCAAAAACCCTCGTTATAAAAATCAAGCGTCTAAATAGATACAATCCTCTAGTGTAGTTTTTGAGGGAGATATTATTAGTTTGCAAGATGAAAAGTCCTCAGTAGTTTTTGGCCCTAGTTCTGATATTGATTTGAAAATGAGGCACTTAGGCTTCTTGTCTAACTTACAAGAACCACTCCCACTTCCAAAGCTTTAAATATTCCCAAGTCTTATTGATTAATCAATGCGGAGTTAAAAATTATTGAAAATATAGGTGTGTGATGGTATTTGTTTTTAACTAATTACATGTTGTAATTTAAGGTACTCAAACTAATATATAAATACATAAAATAGTAAATAAAGTAGCAAAGACAATGCAAAAATAAAACACACATGAACAACAATATTAATTTGGAGTTCACCCAAAACTCTTGGGCTACGTCTCCTTGAGCTCTAGTAAACTCAACTAGGCTCTTTGGGATTATGGAAAAGTCCTTTTTACAAGCTCTCAGCTCAGCTCCATTATATTACATAGAAACAATGGGTTTTGACACCATTTGATCCCTAGCTCTTGAATTTCTCAGCTTTCTAGCTCTTGGCTCTCACTCTGGCTCTTGGCTCTATCTGATTTGGCTCTGGCTCTGGCTCTGGCTCTTCATCTCTAGCTTCTTTGGCTTTCTGCAATTTACAACTCTCTGGCTGTTCACTTGAACTCCAAGTGACTCCCTTGGGTGCTCTGTGCTTCAGCTTTTGCTTTTTGTGCTACTTGTTTTTGTTCCCTCTGCTCAATTGAGCTCTCTCTGCTCTCTATTGCCTTAGCTTCTTGCTTTAGCTTCACTTTTTTTCACGCCCCCGTCTCAGCACTACTTATTTTTTCTTTTTATGTCATTCTGTGGCTTTTAGCCAATCGAAATTGTTCGTTCGTTTCAGCTCTCAAGATCTCTGGCTCCCGATCATTTCCCCTTCATCTTCCTTTTGGAGCAGTTAACAATCATTTCTAACATCCCAAGGTATGATGGCCACCTGTTTTGCAACGGAAAAGGCCACTAGCACGTCGAAATCCCAAAGATATCATTTATCTACTTACACAAGAAAATACACAGAAAGCATATAAAAATCTTCCCAAACGCGTCTATCAGACTTAAAAAATTATGAACTCCACCTTATTTTCCATCAGGTCTTCCTGAAATCGCTATCGCAAGTCACAATTCCAATGTTTCGTGGTTTCCCCTTTGTATTTTAAAATACATTAAAAATTGTAAAATCCCATCAAAATGGCTTTAGCTAGATTTGAAACATTATACATTTTCATTTGCAAACCCTTTTGGGTCCATTTTCATCGCAAGTCACAGTAACACATGGACCCAAGTTAAGCCATATGGCGTGGCCTACGGCGACGCGATCCATTGATGCTAATATCGGCGATTGCGTTATCTCTTGGCCCAGGGTCCCACTTCTGCCTCGTGGCATCACCAATTGCGATCCATCAATTTCGGCGATTGCAGTATCACTCAATGTAGTGTCCCACCTCAAGCCCCACACCACAACCAATGTCGATTCACCGATTTCAGCGATCACACCATCGCATCGGCCCTGGACCTTTGCCTTGGGTATACAATACCTGCCTCTGATCTGACTCGCTGACTTGATCATCAGAGGTCGCTGACCAGGGGTGCCTTCTGCCTGACCTTAAGTCTTCCTCTTTGCCTCATGTGATGCGATTTTCCCTTATAAGGGTCTTTTGCCAATTTTAGGGGTTTTTGCCTCTTTTTTCAAAGAAACTGGGCATCCTCTGCATGCGATAACTTTTGCATCATAAGTTAATTTTAGCCCATTCAAGTTGCAGTAGATTCAGAAGGAAATGATCTTTGCAATGGGGCTATTTCCAGGAACTTCCTTGGAATTTCATTTCCTCTATGAGGACCACTAGACTTAGGAGTCTATCTAAAATCAATTTTGGATCATGCCTTACAACTAAAAGAAATATGGTCTCCAAAAGACTGATATACTGATCTGAACATTAAATGAGAGTGACTCACACTCTTCTTTCAACCTCCCTATAGCTGCCTTTGCTCAGTGCCTCTAACCAAATTTTCTGACCACTTCCCTTCTGGATGGGCTCGTCTTCCCGGGAATAGTTGCCTTCTTCTTTTCCTTTCTGCATAACTCATGCTTCGATGGTCAAAGAAGGTAATTTGAACTCTATCCCTTGATCATTGATCCAAGGTGGCTCAAACAAATGTGAAGTACACCTGCTTCACAAAATATGTCCTTTGTACCTGTTTGACAAGATGTTTAAATACAAGGAAAGCATCAAAATCCATGTTTTCATGCATCTCATGCTCATGCATGCATTTAATCCTTCAACTTTTGCTTAAGCACACTGTAATTTCGAAGATGAAATGAAATATAACGTTGCAACAACAAAGTGAGTCTCCCACTCAATCTTTTCCATTCACAATCTTGGTAGAAACCTGCAACTTGCATCTCATCAACAAGAAATGCAAATAGATGCATCAGTAGACATGCAACCTTAATTGGAAAAGAACTCTAACGATTTCTTACCAATCCAGTTCAATGATTTTTCCTTTACCTATACATCAGCATCAACATGTGAATCATTCTGAAGCACATCATCCGTGGAAGCTTCCTTTCCATTTCTGCCATTTTTTCTTTTCACTTTCTTCAACTTTTGTGGAAGCATCGCCGGATTCAAAGTCCAACATTTTGCAGCAAGATGTCCTTGGTTATGGCAGTAAGTGCACTGCATGTGCATCCTCTTGACAACATGATTTTCCTTGTCCAATGGAGCTTTGGCTCTTTTCTTCTTTCCCTTCAAAAGTTTCCTATATGTGGCCATTCTCTTCCAACATCTAGAAACATGATTGTTGGGTAGCGGAGGTCCCGTGTAATAGTTTTGGGTCTGATAGCCTAGAAATTAGGATAAAAATATTGTAAAACTCCGAAATATGCAAAGCACAAAATGTAAAAGATTGAGCCAAAGGGTTTTTCACTTGAAAATTAATATAAAATAATAGGAAGTAAGTTTGTATGTGGAACATAGATAGGTATAAATAAAGCGCGACTCTATGAGGGAAAGGCAATTCTTTTTGGGCATGATCTTGGAGAAAAATTGTAATGGGTTGTTAGAAGGAGTCTAAAAGCATTTGTAAGTCTGATTCAAGGGTTTGGGTAGACGATAGAGGTTCTGTAGTGATTCCCTTTGGACTGAAGAATGAGTTGGCAATTTTTTCATGAATAGTAGTCACGACATTCAAGGAATTTATCCACAAGTTCTTGGAAGTCTACCTTGATGACTGGGCCATGTTTGGACTGGTTAAGAAGCACATAGCGAGCTTATAGTTGATGTTGGATACTTGACGCCAACATCAAATTTTGCTAAACTTGAAGAAGTGTACTTTCCTCGATCCATTCAGGAACCTGCTGGGCCATGTGGTCTGTAAACAAGGCTTGATGGTGGATCTAGCAAAGATCGCCATCATACTCAATTTGCAAGCACTGTGAAGTGTTAAGAAATTATGCATCAGACTAGGACACATGGGCTACTCTCGAAAGTTCATCAAAAGCTATGCTCAAATCACGGCTCCAATGGAACAGTTGCTGAAGAAGGATGCTACATATTGCTGGAATGAGGAATGTAACAAATGTTTGGAGACGCTTAAGGAAAAGATGGCATCAAACACTATATTGGTCTTTCCGAAATGGGATGTAAAATTTCATGTGTGCATTGATGCCTCATGTATCGCATTAGGGGCAGTAATTACGCAACCAGGCACGGAGGGAATTGACCACCCGATTGCGTTCGCAAGTCGTCGGTTGTCAAAAACTGAGAAGAATTAATCCACTTCTGAGTGCAAGTGATTAGCAATGGTATATGTGCTTCAAAATGTTTGCCACTATCTGCTTGGAGGTCACTTTAAGATGTATACCGATCACTCATCATTAAAATACTTAGCGAATAAGCTTGTGTTGCGGGGTGCATCTGTAGATGGTTGTTGTTATTCCAAGAGTATCACTTTCAGGTCGTTGTCAAGCCGGGACGCCTAAATGCAGGCCCAGATCACCTATCTCAAATTGAGACCAGCGAAGAACCCACAAATCTAGAGTATGGACTTCTGGATGCTTATCTATATGTGGTGTGCGTAGCAGATGGTCATTTTGAAGATATAATCCATTTTTTAACTACATGGATTGCACCGATGCGCAATGATGAGATCTTGCGTCGGTATGTCTCGGAGTTTGAGCGAGTATAGATCCTGGCTGAGGCACATGGGGTGGTTGTTAGCAAACATTATGTGGGTCATGCCATAGCCCAGAAGATACTTCATGCAGGATTACAGTGGCCTACTCTGCATCAGGATTCAAAAGAACACTTTCAAGTCTGTGACATATGTCAATGGATAGGGAAACCATGGCGGAGAGATGAAATGCCACTCCAGCCAAAAATGATGCTAAAACCCTTTGAAAACTGGGCAATCAACTTCGTAGGACCTATCGAGCCTCGAGGGAAAATGGGCGCATGCTACATCATCACAGCGATAGATTATTTGACCTGATGGGCCGAAGCACAACCGGTTAAGGATTGCACGACTGTAACAGCTGCCTAGTTTTTGTTCGAGAACATACTAACAAGGTTTAGATGTCCCAAAATTCTCATGAGGGACCGGGTAATGCATTTTCTAAATGAAATAATTAGCGCACTCACTAAGGAATTCCAGATATATCAGCAACAAAGTACGTCGTACCACCCGCAAGCGAATGAGACTGTTAAGGGATTCAACAAAATCTTAGAGACTGCATTGACCAAGGTCTGTAATGTGTGATGAAATGACTAGGACTTATGCATCCTTTCTGTGCTATGGGCATACCAAACCACTGGCAAGAAGTTGACGGGCCAAACACCTTTTCAGTTAGTCTATGGCAAGAAGGCCATTATGCCTATGGAATATATTGTACCTAGTCTGCAAATCGCAACAATCACAGGTATGGAAAACTGCAAGACTTTAGAGGAAAGGCTTGCATAGCTCAAAGAACTGGAGGAGAAATGATTTTTGGTTGGATTCCATTAGCAAGTAAAACAACAGCATGAAAAAGCGTGAGATGATCACCATATCAAGGTGCGTACTTTCAACGAGAATGATTTGTTATTGCTATATGATAGTAAATTCAAGAAATTCCCTAGCAAACTTCAAATGCATTGCTTGGGACCCTATGTCATCAAAGAAGTTACTGATGGAGGTGCAGTTTAGCTTGCCAAACTCAATGGGGACCCCTTCCCAAGCCAAGTGAATGGCAGTCGACTGAAGCTCTATACGGGTAGTTTGGCCGCCTGACTAACCATTCAAGGGATTGTCTCACAGCTCTAGCCAGTTGAAAGAGAGTGTGGGATGGTAAAGCAGACTAGGAGAAAGAGGCGCGAGTTCTAGGATATGCGCCGATCTGAATCATCGTCAATATTGTGGTTGCACGGTCAGAAGCATGCTACTCGTTACTCCGAGCAGAGGTGACTGTTCATGTAACTATTCATGACAAGATGTCTACATTATGGTTAAAGGGAGCAGGTGGTGGGCAATTAAGAGGAAGAGTATGAGCTAGACATGGCACGAGCTACCACAAAATCTCTACTGGAACATTGAAATAGGCAGGAATCACGGAATTTGAATTTCGAATCAATTATAAATCACTGAGGGGCATCCACCGGGAGAACTATACTTCCGCAAGTGTATGCTAAGTATTGATATGGAGCTGGTTAGTATCTCTGCACAAGGGATAAGCCAGAGGGTGGTGATATGGCTGATGGAGTGGCAGGACTATCTAAGAAGCATGGTGTTGACAATCATAGGAATTCCACAGTTGCATACCTTGATAGTAGGGGATGTACTGGAAAAAGGGGGACACGAAGTAGATTTGGTCTGGATGTCATCACCTCACCCATGGGCAGGTTGGAAAACCACAATAATTCAGCAAAAGAATGGAAAAAAGGAGACCACGGGTGGAAAAAAAGTTACTAAAGCGTCTGTGAAATACCTTAAGAAGTGGGATCTCATGGATAGCAGCAACAGTCTTACAAAATTGCAACACAAGCTACAACAGACAGGGCGAAGAGACGATATGAAGGTTGGAAGTGGCTACAGTGGTACAAGGAGGTTCCGTACGCGACTCTCTCACTCGAGCTGAAATCCGATGAGGGGGTGTTGTGTGTTAACGAGTAGAGTAGAATGAGCAACATCGGTTGCAATAAGTGGTAAGAACACTGAAGTAGGAGCCAAACGAAGCATTGTAGGAGACAATAAAGAAGCAATAAGACGATGAGCGTCACTCAGAGGGAGGTGAACTACGAAGCCACAGTAGCGCGTCTCGCCACACCAACGAGTGACTCGAGACGAGTCACGATAATTGTGTTGGGGGACTGTTGGCTAGCATAGGTCCTGCATAATAGTTTTGGGTCTGAGAGCATAAAAATTAGGATAAAAATATTGTAAACCTCAAAAATATGCGGAGCACAAAATGTAAAATACCCAGTCAAAGGGTTGTCTACCTGAAAAATAATATAACATAATAGGAAGTAAGTTGGTTCACGGACCATAGATATGTATAAATAGAGCGCGGCTATATGAGGGAAAGGCAGTTATTTTTGGGCATGATGTTGGAAACAAATTGTAATTGGTTGTTAGAAGTAGTTCAAAAGCGTCTGTAATTTTGAGTCGAGGGTTTAGGTAGAGGATAGAGGCTCTACAACTGTGTGCACAGAGGCCTGGAAGAATCCGTAATTATGTGCACGGACCCCTACAGCTGAGTGCACAGGGCGGATCTGGATGTACTGGTGTTAAGTGGAAATAAATTTAAGTTCATTTTGAAAATTATGTGTGATCTTCGAATTATTGTGAATATGGCATTTTTGTATGGTTAATAAGGTTGTTTTGGTCTATGCCCATTGATTCTTGAATACTTATGAATCAGGTTTTAATCTTAATATGCGAACTGAATAAAAATGATAAATGTTTTCTTAAAGACCTCTTTAAAGTAGATATGAGCTGCAATACTTCATCCACTAGATTAGATTTGTAGACTGCACGAGATATTTAGGATTTGCGTGAATACAACACAGTGCGAAGCTGCAAAATAGAGTGCAAAACCTCGAAAACACATCTAGACATCCCAAGGGTGCGGAAACCTGGTTCCAGCACCCTCCCCTACTACCCCGAGTGAGACCTCAGTCTGCGCTTCGCAATCTGTTGCCGAAAGGGACGGTAGCTGTGGGATTTGCTTGGCTAAATAATTCTTTTGAACCTAGGTCAGGCCCATATAATAAAACAAATGGTTCTGTTGCCGAGACCGAGATCTACGTAAGGGGTGTCCGGTGTTAAACGCAGGGATGTCACAAAGAAGACCATTGAAGGATCAAAGGGATCAAGGGTAACTGTGGTGAGTGTGATTCAGTTACTAGTGTTCAAAGGAGTAGGAGGTGAAGGCTTGGATCAATTCTAGTTTGTGCTAACATCAGTATGGAATGCGCAACAAATCGCAGATGATAATATTAGAAAGGCTACCTTAGTCAGCGTGCTACAGGACCGAGCACTGACATGGTATATAAAATATTCAAGAAAGAACCCAACAACGGTGATAGTGGAACTTTAGATCGAATGGAGGGAGTTTAGCTAGCTCAAGTCAGAAATGCAGTCTATTATAGGGTTCAAATAAATCGTGATCATGCCTGGAGAAACCCTGTGGGATTTGGACCAAATACTAAAGAGAACTATTCGTGAGGCTAACATGACATTAACGGATACGCAAAATTGCGCTTGGTTTATGGCATCCTTAACACCACATCTAAGGGTGACTCTATCACAATAGAAGATCTCAACCCAGGCCGAAGCGCTGGAGACGGCAATGAGGTTACACGAAACACCATTGCAAGACCTAGGGTTGGGAGTTCAACAAATATAAGCATAGATGTAAGCTTTTTGTGTTGAAATGAAGAAGCTAAAACAAGAACAGATTCCACAAGTAGAAGTTTGGGAAGAATTATGGTGTATAAAGTGGAGAAGCCAGGGACATGATAAAGATCACTGCCAGGTCATAGTAAATTTGGTGGCAACAAGGGGACCGATGCTATTGTGACCAGAGGCACAAATAGGACCGAGCATGTTAAAATTGGAAACCAGGGCAAAACTTCATGTGGGTCATCTTATTCATGGCTGATAATATTTTTATTAGATTCCTCTCGTCGAGAGGTGTAGGATTGGTATAACGATCATCCGATTTCGATAAGTATTCATGGAGATATGAATTTATTTTGATTATGGAATTATTATCAAGTCGACATACAACTCATGTAGGCTCAGAAGCCCAACAGTCGCATCTATGCACCCACCAACGTTGTGTATAAATATAAGAGGACTTTTCCTCATTTGGACTCACTCATCTCATCACATCTCTCTCTCTCTCTACTACACAGATATGAGTCTCTTCTCTACTGCACTGAAATGGGTCTCTCTCTCTCTCACACATGTGAAGCCGAAAGCTGCTGAATTTGAAGCTACAACTGCAGAAGTAAAGATTGACTTGCGTGGCCTAGAATATCTCCTCTTTGGAACTACGTTGTAGGTTCGTCTGAACCTCCTCTGAAAGCTGCAACTTTGGTGGTGCAATGAAGTCAATCCGATGAACGGTTTGCAAGATATCGACTGCCCTAGTTTGAAGCCAGAAACTACTGAAACTAAAGCTGCATCTGCAGAAGTAAATATTGACTTGCGTGGCCTAGAATATCTCCTCTTTGGAACTACACTATAGGTTCATCTAAACCTCCTCTAAAAGCCACAACTTCTGGTGGTGGAATGAAGTCAATTCGATGAACGGTTTGCACGATATCGACTGCCCTAGTTTGAAGTCAGAAACTGCTAAAACTAAAGCTGCAACTACAGAAGTAAAGATTGACTTGTGTGGCCTGGAATATCTCCTCTTTGGAACTGAGATATAGGTTCATCTGAACCTCCTCTCGAAGTCGAAACTTTTGGTGGTGCAATGAAGTCAATCCGACGGTCGGTTTGTGAGATAGTGTCTGCCCTAGTTTGATAATAAAGCCGGTAATGCTGATGCTATTTAGGGTTTGCTACTGCTGATATGAATCAGATTTATTGTAATATTTCTCTCTGCTAAATTATTGAAGATAATAGAATATTTTATCGAAGGGTTTCCTCACACATTGTGGGGTTTATCCCTGGCTAGACGCCACATCTTGTGTCTCTTGTCTTGGCTTGTTTTCTGTCGATCGTTTAATGTTCTATCTGCACTTTACTTTATGTACATGTGATTGCTAATCGGTGGAATATAATAAGAAAAGGAAGTAAACTGTTATAAGCATAGAATATACCATATCTTAACATGGTATCAGAGCTGAGGTGAAGACAAAGCCCGAGCAAGAGCAAGAGCATCATAAAAGAGAAGATTGGCAAGGCTATCCTAAAAGAACTATGGGGTCCTCAACACTCTTTCCTGATGAAGACAAGCTCTGTGAGAAAGCTAACTATCACAGATGGAAGATGTCTATTGATCTAACCCTTGAGAATCAAGGAGTGTTGGATCATGTGAGAGGCAATATTGTTGAGCCTCCATCAAATGCATCCGCTGCTGCCTGGAATAAATGGAAAAATGGAGAACTCAAAACAATAGAAAGGACTCACACCAGGATGATGATCAAAATCCCTCTGATGGAAAATCAAAGGAATGACTAATTCAATAGGAAAGGTAAGAGGAGAGCTAGGATCAAGGAAGAGGACAACCATTCAAGAAGGCTAGAAAGTCCAGGATGTATTAAATGCACCTGACCTCAAAAAGAACCTAGTGTCCATCTCGGGAACGGAAGACAAAGGCTACAAGGTTACCTTCGGCGATGGCAAGGGATGTATATGGAAAAATAATGTTAAAGATGCCTTTACTCTTTGGTTTAGTGTTGATTCATTAAATCAGGTCGATGGAAGTCTGCTAGGTGTCATGTCTTATGACACATCTCTTTACTCTGAACTTTGGCATCGAAGGTTTTCCCACCTTCATTACAAAGCTCTACAGGATGTAAGACAGATCATAACAGGGATGCCCGAATTCCAAGTAGAGAAAGAAGGTGTATGTCCGGGATGTACCGAAGGAAAGCTCAAAAGGGGACCATTCCCCTCAAGCGAAAGCAAGACCTATGATATATTACAGTTGGTTCACTCAGGCATACCTGAGGTTGGCATTAAGAGGGAGACTACTACACCACATACTCCTGAGAAGAATGGTGTGGTGGAAAGAAAGAACCGCATGATTGTGGAAGCTGACCGGGCCATGCTACATGATTAAAGACTTCCGAAGTTTCTATGGGTTGAAAGTATAATCACCACCATATATGTACAAAATCGATGCCCTCATCAAGCATTGGGTTCCAAGACTCCTGGAGAAAAGTTCACCAATCTTCCCACTTTGAGGAGCTCTTAAGAAGCCGACACCAGGGAACTGAAAGAAAAGGATGATGAATCAATGCCTGATGTAGAAGAACCCATGGATCTGATAGATTCTCATCCACATGAGCCTTCCTCTTCCAGGAAGAGGCCGTCATGGCTTAGGGGGATACTTGATGATGCTGAAGGACATGTTGCACCCTAAGGAACCTTCTGTCAAAGTAAGAAGCTTAATAGGTATCAGGGGTACCTGAATATCATGAGAACGATCACACAAAATTAGCCTTCATCATTCTCAGATGTCGTCAAGCATTAACTATGTAAGCGCGCTATGACCATAGAATATGAGTCTGTTATGGACTGGACAAGACAATTGTTACTTCAAATGGCTTTACAAGATAAAGCATGCAGCAAAAGGAAGTATGGAAAAGTATAAGGTTCATTTTGTTGCTCGTTGTTTGAGAGGTAAATCCCCTCTACGGATTGAGGCGATCCCTACTAGCCCAAAAGGGGTCTAGCAACAATCAAACAATGCTACTCTGCAGGTTCCTAGTTGTAATTAACAAGTGGGTAAAAGAAACCTACTTGGATTCCAACGCTACGTTTGACGAAGAGATGATCCTCTCGCTCCTTTGCTTCAGCCGATCCCAGTCCTCCACTATCTTCGCGGACGGAAACTTGCACAAGCAAAGAGAGAACAAACACAAGCATAAAATCTAATAACAACAACTATATATCAGTCAGGAAAGATATAATTCACATTGATCATTCATAAAACAAATGGGAATGGAACCATAACAATAGTCATCTATCTTTATTAATCAGAAAATAGAGTAAGGTACAACCAAAGTCCTGACGCTGAGTCCTTCTCTAGAGTGTCCAGCCAGCCATGCCTCCCAAGGAATCACCTTTTGAAGGTAGATCTCCCAAGTCAAAGAGGTCTTCTCTCACATACAAGGCAACCAACTCATAACCTTCCTCAAGCTCTAAAGCAATCCTCACACAACACACCAAATGCCTACAAAGAGTAGCACTAATGCACTAAGAATTCCTCTATGTCAAAGTCTATATGTTCCAAAACTAGCTGCTCATGGCAATGGTGGGGACTTATAAAGGAGAAGGAGTCTCCATGAATAGGTAAAGGATGAGCTTTCCCCCAAGAAAAGTGGGTGACCAGGTGAACAGACATGCCATAGAAAGGATGGCGACCTTTAAAATGCTAACATCCAAGTCTGGAGTCATCTGGAAGGCTGGCTGTTAGAACAAACTCGCCTAAATAGGATCAGCGCGGGTGCAAAACTGGGCTGGCGCGCTTGCATCGCAACTCAATTACAGGAGAGGTCCGGCCAGCGCGAACTAGTACAAGCGGAGGGTGCGCTGTTTGTGAAATTCAACCAGCACGGAAAACACGTGTGCTTTCACGCTGACAGCGCACCAGTTACATTATCATCCGCCAGTCAGCGCAGTTATTTTAGGAACAGTCGCGATGATCCAATAAACTTAGGCAAAGAAGGTTTTTAGCCATTTCAGAGAGCATGAGTTTAGTGAATGTGACTTTATGACACAGTAGGGAGACTGACAAGGTGACAGTGACATTTTACTGTGTAACAGATGCCCCCTAAAGCATGAAGCCCGAGAGAGTGGGAGGGGTGAAATGCTTTACAAGGCTGCTGGACTGGAGCACCACCAGGAAGAACCTGCAGGCAGATATAATTGATATTTCAATTACATGTAGTCTAGGCATAGGCACAACCATCCAAAAGACATATGAAGAAGGTCTGTGGTATGGACGCAGCCATCCAGCTGAAGAGACTATAATGATAAGAGGTATGGTCGCAGCCATCCTTAAGAGACTCAGGTATGGTCGGAGCCATCCATCAATGAGTCATGTAATGATGTCCCACAAAATCGCAACCTGGCCCACAATGAACTAGAACCAGGGTCTTGCGCTCCATCCAAATCCGAACAAAGTACAAGTTCAAACATGTGAATACAGGAGTCGAAGTCGAACATGCTTGAACATCGTCTGATTACCAACCAATGATGAAATTTGTTAACAGACGCGAGATGGGCCACCAATGATGATGATGGTCCTCAAGGTACTATAGGTACAATCCACGGCGTGCGAATGAATGAGCCGGTGTCGAACACCCGTAGAGTCATCCGATCGGAGGCCAATGATGAAAACCTCGCGTCGAACGCGAAGAACCTGCCATTGTGGCATGCAGGCTCCAAGGTACTTGAAGGGAGTCTCTAGGTCACTTTCCTGGATAATGAGCTGAAGTCGATAGGAAGTGATCTTGCCAAAGGTGGGCCATAATGATTCCCACATCATCGACATGAGACGGGAAGAGACAACACGCTTCCTGTGAAATATCAGAGGGAGGTTATACTTGCAGAGGCCAACTTCTCTTGAACATATCGGCGGCACAATGACGGATTTGGCAGTATTTGGGGTCAAATGATCAGAGGTCATGGTGACTGGACAATGAGCCGATGAATGGCCAAATAGGATATCCCAAACCCATGGAGGCAAAAGTGAAGCGAGATGAGATGTCCCCACCCAGACACGAATGCAAAAAGTGCCATGTTCAAGAGCGACATACTACCGATGACGACGATTATGATTCCTTTATTTCCCCCACCATTTCTACCCCGGTTATTTTTGGATGAAAAGCTTGACGGGGATAGCATATGCTTGGAGAGCGTCATTTCGATGGGGCCTGATGTCATTAAGCTTTAACGAGTCTGACAAAGGAGAAACTCTGTGGATTTTCATGTTTAGAGAGTTTGAAAAGACAACGGAAAAGAAAACTCCAGGGGGGTGCTTTTTCATAAAGTTGTGTCTCTCGAGCCTGAAAAAGTATAAAACGATGCTCGAAAGAACCGCCCGATCATCACGACCGAGGAGTACTTTTCATATGTAGTGACCCTGACCCGAAAAAGTAAAAAAGTGGTCAGAAGCACGTCGTTTTAGAACCGATAACGAGTGCGAAACGACAAACACCCGGCAATCTTTGTTAGTTTAAACGGTCGAAAAAGAGCTTAAAAGTGACCACCTCTCGTTCCTTTTGACGAGCTAAGAGGAGGCTCGGCAATATTTTCTTGTTTTATGTCGGAAAAGAGCTTAACGACGACATTTTTGGGACCAAGTGTACATAAATCCACCGTGACTTCGCCGGTTCCAAGGACCTGCACAAGGGAAACACCCACGTAAACCCGTTCGATATGCCGAAAAACATAATAAAACATGCATTATGGGATAATAAATGACATCAGGAGTGAATTCATGGAAAAAACTATGGAAAAAAACCCACATTCATAAGAATTATAGTCAAATTAGGAATTTTTACCATAAATAGGGATTTGTAAAAATCATTTTTACCATTTTACCATTTGAGCTTTGGAGAACGTTGAAGAACTACAAAGTTGACGGAGCGAATTCTTCATCATCCGGACGACGATTTTCCGACCGTCGATTCCAGGTAGGTCCCTCTTGTCCTGCGCTCCATTTTGATTCTATTTGCATGCAATTTCACTGTGGGATTTGGCCATTTGGCCAAATGTTTTGAGCGTTGGTGCCCTCTCGGTCAGCGCGGATTCGCCCATTGGGTCCGCGCTGACCGATTTTCCCAACACGCACAACTTTCCGGGTCAGCGCGGAAAACACGTGTCCTTCCGCGCTGACCTAGAGAAAAATACACAGGCCGCCATGTTCAACGCGACTGTTTTAGAAACAGTTGCGCTGGTGCTGTGACATTTGATTTTTTAAAATTTAATGGACAATTTCCAAATGCAGGAAACCTAATGACTTTTGGGTGATCTTGCAGGATATAATGGCCTTTACATGGTAAGAGAGGGATCATGATAACGCAGATATTGCTGCTTTTGCTGATGCCGGGTTCCACAATGCAATGTGAGCATGCGGATTACTCAAATTCTTCCTTACTTCGTGCTTGAGGGCTCAGTCGGATTTGTTAGAGCTCCTGATCAGAGCGTGGAACCCAGTGGATGGGAAATTCACCATCCGGGGCCGAGACATAGAGGTCGACACCTCAGATATTTACTTCTTGACTGGATTGTCTCACCGAGGTGCGATGCCCATCCTGGAGGGGCAGCGTCCTAGTGGCGAGATGCCTGATTAGTTGATGGCACGTGTATGCCCACAGGCGGTCAAAACACGGAGCGGAAAGTGCAGCATCCCGTCAGTGGTGTCGGTCCACATGCCGACATAGTGCTCTGCACTATACTCTTCTTGGTGACGCGGGCAGCAGGTAGCCTGGCGAACCACGAGGCCTTAAAGGCCAACCTTCTGCTAGCTCTGGAGTGCTTACAACCCACGATTTTTAACTGGGCGGCCGCTGTGACGAACAACTTGAAGAGGCAACTGAGCAACTGCCGACGCGGAGAGTCGAAGAAGTTTGGCTATGGATCGCTCCTTCTTCCACTCATGTTTGAGTGAGTGCCAGCCCTTCAGCTGCAGACCATGGTGTTGGATACGCCCAACAGTCCACGAGAGCCGAGGGCCACCAAATGGGCCCGATTCATGCCACGTGGAGGTGGCGGTCGCTTAGTGTCGTGGGGCGTCCTCTTCCGAGAGTGGCTAGATCGCCAGATTATCTTCATCGAGGACTGGTCGTACGCTGGTATTGACTTCCGTGGTGATCCTCACATGCCACTACCGAAGGGAGAGCCGTGGGATGATGGAGGTAAACACTTGATTTCTTTTTGATTTTTTAATCTTTTGTAATGTTTTTTATTTTTATTTTATTTTTCATGTACATGTCCTAATAAATGCTTATGCTGTGCAGATGGGGGACCTGCGAGACCCCTTTTCCTAGCCCCAGATGCACGCAGAGAGGGGCAAGGCGCTGCCCTCTTGGCCTTGGCTCCTACAGGAGGCGACCAGGCGGAGACCGTGATTCACAATCTGGAGGGATTACTGGGAGGAGTCCCAGATTACCAGGGGATCGAGGAGGTCCCCCTAGCTGCTCAGATCCATACAGTGGGTGTAGAACCCAGGATGCACCGCCTTTTGAGGCGGGTGGCCCGAGCGGTGGCATGCTACAGAGAGCATAATCCACCACAGTAGATGCCTAGGTTTTATTTTCCACTGCTGTTTTTTGAGAGACATACGTCTCAGATGTACTGAGGACGTCGGATTTATGAGACATGTACACTTATTTTTTGAGCGCCTTAGTGCGCCACACGATATATATATATA
>APFE030864956.1:49597-62189 GCA_000404065.3 Pinus taeda | reverse complement strand
GAAGACCTGGGAACCGAAGGGAGAGGATGAAGAAGGATCAGCTACCATCTGGGTTTGCTGAGAGGGAAAGGGTTCTTTCAAAACAGCAGGGATCCCTTGAGCACCTTTCAACAACCGACTAACCTCAGCCCGCCTAGGGTAGTCCTTAGTATAGTGGTCTTCCTCACAAATGAGGCAAGGATACTTAGGCTTGCGCTTAGCTCCTTCCTCACCAGGAGGTTTAGATGATTCCTGCTTGGGTTGATCGGACTTATTCTTCCCTTTCCCCTTCTCCTTTTTCTTGCCTTTCGAGGCTTTGCCTGTCATAGAAGATTGAACGGCATTGACCTCAGAAGTGTTACCGGAAATAACAACACCCTGGGAAGGGTTTTCGTTCGGTGAACTAGACTTCTGCTTCCCAGAGTTTGACGACTTCTTGGAGGCCTAGTTGACAGAGCCAATGAATCCATCGACAGATGGCTTGGGCGGAGCCTTGGATGTACCGGGCCTAGGGGCATTTGGCAAATAATCATACAAAGTACCAGACTGAGAATACACTAAGTCTAGGTACTGAGCTCGCGCGATCTCTTGCTCTTCAGTTACACAAGCTCCCATGGCAATGTCCCGCGCAATCTGGGGGACAAAGGAAGTTGTAAACCAGTCGGTGAGGAGAAAATCAGGTATCCAGAACTTGATTAGCCTGCGACGCCTTCTCCATTCATGAATATGATTGGAGATATGCGTAGAAGTGTCCTACTTAAGAGACGTAAGGAGGTGAGTCCCCGTCTCATACCGAATGGGTAACTGAAAGTGATTTAAAAATTCCATAGCCAGTGAATTGAAATCATGGAATGATGCACGAGACAATTCGATGTACCATTTTGTTGCCGAACTAGTGAGGGTCCTCTGAAAGAGGCGAAGTCGGATCGAGTCATCGAGCCATGAATTCGACGAACACCATAAGTGATACGTCATTACATGAGCCTGAGGGTCCTCTCCGGCCTTCCCATCGAATTTGGGACAATCACTAGGTATATTAGTTGGAACTGGTGGCCAATTCGGATCGTGTAAGATAGGATCGTTCGTTAACTTGGACACATCAGGCAGTTCCAACGTCGCTAAAAATGGTAACTGCGGATTAAACGACATTTGCGGCGGATACGAGGTAGAACTAGAATTCCACCCGGCTCTAGGTTGTCCCCATTGTCCTTGTCCCGATGGACCAGGTCCGTAAGGGCCCTGTCCAGAAGGATTTTGTCCATAGGGGTTGTTCCCGAAACCAGGTTGCTGATTCTGCCCCCCAGCACCCCATTGGTTACCATATTGGTCAGCAGGTTGTTGATAATTCGGTTGAGGATTACCCTGCGGTTGTTGGTAATTTTGATAAGGGATATAGGGATTCTGTCCCTGGGGTTGCTGGTATCCGTACTGAGCCTGTGAACCAGGCGGAATTTGATGGGATTGATACCCGCCAGAATGTTGGGGTTGGGATTGATACCCACCCAAATATGGAGGCTGGGCCTGATACCCGCCAGAGTACGGAGGCTGGGATTGATACCGACCTGAGTACGGAGGTTGGGATTGATACCCGCCTGAGTAAGGAGGTTTGGATTGGTATCCACCTAAATACGGAGGCGGGGCTTGATACCCACCTGAAAGAGGACGCTGGGATTGATACCCACCTGATATAGGAGGTCGGGATTGGTACCTGCCTGCGTGCTGAGCCGTCTGGCCAGAGGGTTGTCCTAGTCAGATTGGGGGTGGCACTGCTCGTCCAGAAGGTCTAGCTTGTTGGGTGAGAGGCTGCCCTTGCACAACCGAGGTTTGTCCCTATTGACCAGAGGGTCGCTGAGTGGTAGGCCGGCCTTGCTGCACGTAAGGCTGGCCTCCTTGCCCAGAAGGGTTACCTTGTTGGTTTACGGGTTGGCCTTGCTGCCCGTAAGGTTGTCCTTGGTTCCCATAAGGTTGCCCCGAAGGATAGCCTTGTTGGGTACCTTGTTGACCTCGTTGGGCATTTGGTTGCCCCTGGTTACCAGAAGGTTGCCCTAAATACGTAAAAGCCGGACCACTAGAGACCCAAGGTTGTCCTTGCGGGCCTCCCTGTTGACCTGGGTAAGCTTGACCTGTGTACTGCTGCCCATGATTAGGCTGCACGTAGGGTTGTTGACCCTGGTAGGGTTGTCGTTGCTGTCCTTGCCCTAGATAGTACTGGCCACCATTATAATCGGTGGTACCCCAATCCACATTCAATGGAATGGAAATCTCATCATAAGGTATTTCCGGCAGGGAGGTGTACAAATAATGATTCTCTTCATCATAGTACGGGCCTTGACCACCTGGGTACTGGACATTGCACAAGTAATCAAAATATTCTTCCTCTTCTGTCATATACTCGGAAGCAGGAGGAGCACCACTTGCAGGGTGCACAACTCGAGAAGAAGGGGACGGTTCACCACTCTGAGTTGGACCTCGAGATGGGCCTGCGGCAGAAGTGACAGCAGATGAGGCTGTGACCGTGCTAGCAACTGGAGTTGACTCCGCGACACAAACGGTCGGGTTGGAGGGGACTGTTGTAACAGCAGAATGGGGGACTTGGGAAACAAACGGCCCTGTGGTAGGGACGACGTTCTGACCCCAAACGGAAGAGGAAGCTGCCGAGTTCATAGCATCCCGCAATGACCTGTAACGCGCCGGCACCGTAACACCTAAATACGTAACGGTGTAAGGCGTACAGATAATGGGGGATGTTGCCGGAATGGGAGTATCTATACTCGACATAGCGGACGGGCCACTAGACACTAGAGAAGCGTCGCCCATATCGGAGGAAGCCATCGAAGATGGAGCACCGACAGGAGTGGCAGGATAATCCTCGTCAGAGGGCTCGCAAATAGGGTTGTAAAAGAATTCATAGAAATCGTCTTCTAGAGCTCGAGAATTCAACGGCTGGATGCTCGGGACAATGGGAAGAGCGTCACAGACAAGAGTTTCGGGGGCAACAGAAGATGGAGATCCTTCTTCGCTTGGAATAGAAGACGGAGTCGATGGATCCGCCAGGATGACCAAACAAATTCCCTAAGCAAGCTAACGATAAAACCTACTGAAAACTAACGCACACAAGATCTAACTGGGTAATGTTATCGAGGCCAAATAAATTTTACGACACAGGAACTGAACTTGACCTTTTCATGTTTCGAGAGTCGAGAAAAGGACGAAAATATGACTCTATCGCCTTCGAATGTTTAACGAGCACGAAGTGACAAGACGCTCGCTTACACCTTTTCTTTTAGAGAGTCTGAAAAGGATCAAAAGTGACTGCTCTGGAATTTCTAAGCAAAAAGGTTTACCAAGCAACCCGTAAAACTACTATATACACCTTGGTAATCATATGAGAACCAAGGACTTTACGTACTGCAGTCAATCTTCCCGAATGTTGTGTTCGGTGCGTTACGGTTTACAAGGCGGCAGACTCGGCTTCCTATGGATCAAGGATGCAAGCCTAATGGAGTCTCCCCATATATACATGACGGTACGTGGGAGCCCAATCCGTACTAGCACTTATCGTTTCACCGTGGAGGAATCACCCAACACTCAACGGTAAGATACCAGGTTTAAAGACGTCGGAACACGTCTCTAGCTTAGACCTCTAGATGTTTTCGTTAAGTTCCAATGCGTTTTTAGATAAATTTGGTTTATTTTATGGTTGATCTTGAATTATGTTTCGGTTTTAGGTCCTACTGTATGATCTCTCAAAAACACTTAAATGCAACTATATGCCAAAGATCATCATTTTGTTCGATGAATTCTAACAATAAGAAAAGTTGAGGATCTTTCAAACAAACAAAACGAATTCAAGCAATCACGCAACCTAATGCAACTAATAGCGAGGAAATGAAACTTTTCTTTTGAAAACACAAAATAAAGAAATGCTCTTTTCCTTTCAACTATTAATGCAAAAGACACTAGTTTTTTTTTCTTTTCAATGACATAAAGGTGCTTTTAAAATGAATTAGAGAGATAGCGACACTAAGTGAAAAACTAAAATCACTTAATGCAAACACAAGACAATTCCCAAGTCACTAAAACCAGTTTCCCAAATCAAAGGAAAACAAGGGTTTATGAGCTACGTGATCTAAGCTCAACAAGACACCAAGGAATTCAAAGGAGGAAAGAAAATCACTTGGAACACGATCAAACACTTTCGACAACCACCAAACGAATGTGAAAACAAAAAATGAAGTTGGCTGGGCAACCAAGAACACAAGATCCCGAACGGGAGGCTTGACACACACGGCCACTAGATGCCCTAGGGTTTGAGTGTGAAATCAATGGAGAAAAGTGAACACCCGAAGGATAAGAGTTAAAAACCAGACAAGAAACGATTCAACACACTCCATCAATCGTAAAAGCTGAGGCAAAATGCGAACCAAGCAACAAAAGCAAAAAGGAAGGCTTTGTAGAAACCGAAAACAAGCAACAAACGAACCCTCGCGGAACAAGGCTTCGTAAGCAAGCGTGTGACAGCTTGGACAAAATAAAGCAAGTCAAAAGCCAAGTGGAAAAAGCGAGGAACAACCAAACCAAGAGGTTTAGGAAGCCAATTTGGACAAAAATGAATTTTACAGGATCAACACGGGTGACCACTCAGCAACAAAGTGATGAAAAAGAAGCGCATGTAGCAGCTTTGCGCTATCAGCGCGGAAGGACACGGATAAAGGGCGCTGGCCTGAAAACAGGGTCAACGCGACTGTTAAATGTATAAGAGCGATGGCAGGAAAAACAAAGAAGTAACAGTGCGATGTCAGCGCAGCTGTTCTGAAATAAAACACGTTGAGGCTACAAAACAGTCAAAATCGAACCAAAAATCCCTAAACCAAGGCAACAGGATTTCAAGACAATTAAATCAGTTCCCAGGATGAACTAGGAAACCAATCAACAACAACTCAATCCCCAAACTTTGACAAGAAAGCAATAACCAAATCAAAACAAGGATGAACTACAAAGAGACAGAGCTGCCCTCCCCAGCAGAGTCGCCAAATTGTTGGAGAGGTAAATCCCCTCTACGGATAGAGGCAATCCCTACTAGCCCAAAAGGGGTCTAGCAACAATCAAACAATGCTACTTTGCAGGTTCCTAGTTGTATTTAACAAGTGGGTAGAAGAAACCTACTTGGATTCCAACGCTACGTTTGACGAAGAGATGATCCTCTCGCTCCTTTGCTTCAGCCGATCACAATCCTCCACTATCTTCGCAGAAGGACACCTGCACAAGCAAAGAGAGAACAAACACAAGCGTAAAATCTAATAACAACAACTATATATCAGTCAGGAAAGATATAATTCACATTGATCATTCATAAAACAAATGGGAATGGAACCATAACAGTAGTCATCTATCTTTATTAATCATAAAATAGAGTAAGGTACAACCAAAGTCCTGACGCTGAGTCCTTCTCTAGAGGGTCCAGCCAGCATGCCTCCCAAGCATTCACTTTTGAAGTAGATCTCCCAAGTCAAAGAGGTCTCTCTCTCACATACAAGGCAACAAACTCATAACCTTCCTTAAGCTCTAAAGCAATCCTCACACAACACACCAAATGCCTACAAAGAGCAGCACTAATGCATTAAGAATTCCTCTATGTCAAAGTCGATATGTTCAAAACTAGCTGCTCATGGCAATGGTGGAGGTTTATAAAGGAGAAGGAGTCTCCATGAATAGGTAAAGGATGAGCTTTCCCCCAAGAAAAGTGGGTGACCAGGAGAACAGACATGCCAGAGAAAGGATGGCGACCTTTACAATGCTAACAGCCAAGCCTGGAGTCATCTGGAAGGCTGGCTACTAGAACAAACTCGCCTAAACAGGATCAGCGTGGGTGCAAAACTGGGCTGGCGCGCTGGCATCGCAACTCAAACACAGGAGAGGTCCGGTCAGCGCGAACTAGTACAAGCGGAGGGTGCGCTGTTTGTGAAATTCGACCAGCGCGGAAAACACGTGTGCTTCCGCGCTGGCAGCGCACAGGTTACATTGGCCCCCGCCCGTCAGCGTGGTTATTTTAATAACAGTCACGATGATCCAGTAAACTTAGGCAAAGAGGGTTTTTAGCCATTTCAGAGAGCATGAGTTTAGTGAATGTGACTTTATGACACAGTAAAGAGACTAACAAAGTGACAGTGACATTTTACTGTGTAACACTAACACTAAAACATCATTAGTTGCGATTTGACTTGTTTATACTTTTTTTTAATAGAAAAGGTTTTCTTCCTTATACATTTTCCATTTAGAATAAGTTTACAATTTGCCAAATGAACCTTGAATATAAAAATGGGTCATTTGTAGCCATATTATAGTCCTCTTGTAATATGCTTTTCGAAACTTGAGGTTCATGTTTTTAGAAAATTTATTGCATTCTAGCTCAATTAATTTGCTAGGCTTGTTTACACTATATTTTTTGAACATATACACTTTTAGTTTTGAATAGATTGAAGAAATTGTGACAAATTTGTTTTTTGTTTCTTTTAACAGTTTTTAAGAAGTTGCGGATTATTGTCTAAAAGTAGGGACTAGCTATAAATTCTCCTTGTTATTCTGAACCATATTTTTGTATGGATTAGAATAGAAACAAATAGATTTTCACTAGTATTCATGAAATTTTTGGGCTTTCCAAATCCCCATTAGTTGCCTGCTTGCAAAGCCAAACACAAGATACAACCTGATAGAAAAAAATATCCAGATTTTTCCTGCACCTATCGTTTGAAGTTCAGGAAATTTGTATGTTGAGTGACTGAAGGTTGAAGCTGAACCAATTTCCCTCTTGACCTCACCCACTGGTCCACTGCAGAGGGATTTAGAGCCTAAAGAGAAGTTTGAATAGCAATAACTCAACAGTTGGAAGTTTGAACTCTGGACTCGACAGCCAGATGTTTGAACTATATGAACTTGGTGTTTAACTTGTTACTAATTAGAAACATATAGTCTTCTTTCTTTATTGGCCCATTAGGCAGTAATCATGATATCTAGCTTGTGTGTTTGGCACTCAGTAATGATGAGGAATACACCAAAGAAGTTTTTATTTCTATTTTAAAATTGTTTTGTCTTAGCATATTTATGTTATCTAGTTTTCAATTATGTTGTTGTTAAGAAATGTTTTAAAGTGGCGGGCTCACAAAGAACACATCCAACTGTATGTATTTCTTCTTCCTTATAATTTTCAGTCATTTTGGAAAAAGTAATGCAATAATATGATTTTTGGCATATTTGTTTGTGAACTTTGGAAACCTAGAAATACAAATTATGAAGAAACAATAGACTATTAGCATTTTGTCCATGTAGGGCTGAATGGAATAAATTTGGGTTACTAGAGAAACACAAGGACTATGTACTTAGGGCCCATTATTATCACAAGAAGCAAGAAAACATGCTGGTGTGCCATGCAAAATTTCTTTATATATTATCTTTTCGATAAATTATTTTTGGGTTGAAATTATTTCTCATAACATTTGCAAACATGAAAAGTTGCATCTAATTACCCATAATCTCCTTTTTGTGAAATGGCATGGATCCAGAGTGGAATCTCTCATTTATGATACAGTTTCCTGTGTAATTTATATATATCGGCGTGAATTTTCTTCTACATGTTCATATGTTACTTTCTTTGTATGCTTTTCTTCATTGTCTTTCCTTTTCATGGTTTATAATTTTATTGATAATGTAGAGGATTTGAGAGAAAGCGACATCTAGAAACCCCGATGAAATTTGATGATCAACACTAGGAATGTTGATGGCGTGCATCGTCCAATGTAAAGAAATTCAAATATTTCATCCTTTCTTTCTTTAATTGCACCAAAGTTTAAGATGTTAAAATTTGATTATTTTTTGTGCTTAGGAGTGGTGCAAAGCAATATTACAATGAGGAATTGTTATTAATAAAGACCCAAGACATTCAATATGTGCTTCAAAAAACACAGAGTGAAAAGAAGGTGTTGTGGCCACCAACAACCCCCCTCTTTGTTTGATATTAGCAATAACACCAAGCAAATGGGGACCCTTAATAAAAATTCAAACAAACAATTTTATGAACATTTTTGTTTTTGATTCCTTAAAACTTTATCGCGACCAAATAATGAAACATTTTTCTATGAGCATAATAGACTACGAAGAAGCGATGCAAAATTCATCGCATCGCATTCACTATGAAGTGCTCTTAAATGAAAAAATTAAGAAATATCTGACGGCTGATGTGCGACGTCGCATATCGCAACATTGCGTAATGTAGCACACAATGACTAATTTCTGCGATCTGCGATACAACGATGATCCGATATTGCGATGCCACGATGCTATAACGCGATCTGCGATATGCGATCTGCGATGAACGCGAATATTCCTCGGTGTTGTATTCAAGGAAAACTGCCCATTAATCAAATTTAAGCGCGCGCCTTAAAAATAAATTAATGATTGTACGCCAAAGTATCCAGGAATAACAACTTTTTGTTTTTCGAAGGGTCAGTCCACTATGAATATCATAATTATGCATACATAAGATTTAAAGCTTTCATGTCAATCTTTATTACCATTACTCTTTTCCTTTGCGTAAATTATAAAACAGGAAATAACATGAAGCAATGTGCAGGAAACATCTAAGGAAAAGGGGAAAGCGCCAATGCTCGGAGAACAGAGAAGAAATCCCTTCAGAAATGGATGCTGCATACGATAGGACCACAAATTCCAGAGTATCACTCAACAGATGCTGAGGTCGATAGGTCATCTAAAACTCATAATCAAAGGCGCACAAAAGCAGCATGATTACAAAAACCCTGAAGCTTACACACCACAAAAGCCCGGAATGAAGAACGGAGGCAGTTTTCAATCCAGAGAATTGTTAAAAAAGTAAATCCTTTGACGCGTCCAGTCGTTCGCAAGGACGGAAGCCGAAATAGCAAAAGCAGAATCAGTTTGAGGGAAATTTGAGTTATTACGAAGTATACACGCAGTGAATACATCCAGTCAGAGGAAGATTCTCCAAAATATCTTATAGTTTACCAGAAAGTGGTGCCAGTTTTTGTTACTTCTATTTTTATAGCACGCACGAAAGGGGAAGGAAACCAGCTGACTCTTCCCAGTCGAATGTTGTATGCTTACAGCACTAAGGAGCAAATACAGAAATAGTTCAGAGTCAGATTTAATTAGAAATAGTTTGCTTTATCAGAAGGACGGTCGTTTGAAAACCGGATCCTAAATTTATGTAATCAAGTTAATTAGCTAGCAGTATTTAAACCCTTCTCAGGCATTTAGAGAAGGGTCCGAAGATTTGTCAAAAACTCGTCCTCAGAACATGCACTTTTGCGCCCTCGGAGGTGGTTTTGATGAATGGATGGATCAAGGTTTATTAATGTTTTCATTTGATATCTGCTACTGATGTTGCACTTCTGTACTCTTAGTAGATGTTAAAGCAAGGAGAGATAAATCATTGCTGCTTGAAGCTTATGAGTGGAACCAGTCATAAATGGTACTTTTATCTCTTGACCATTTCTACTTATATTCTTTAAGTGATTTATAGTCTTTCAGTTGTTTATATGCCATTACATGAATGTGTGGGTTACCATTTGGCACTTTTGTACGGTGGAGTCATATTGTTTATGTCTAACATATGAATAGCTTATTATGCGATATGCTATTCACAACTGTTTTGCCTAACTTCTTATGCAAAGTGGTTTATCTTAAATGATTTCTATTCTTATGATAGCTTAATGATATTTATTACTAGTTATTGTTTGAAATCTCTTTAGATCGCATAATAGAAGATATACATCCCGGGTTAGCATAGATTAGATGTGTTGTTTCTCATTAGATTACAATGGCATAGAGTTAGTTTAAGAATCTGAATTAGATTAGCTTTAACGTACTCTTAGACCAGCATTATTTAACTCTACACACACACACACACCAGATCAGGAAACTGGTCCCGTTATCCCCAGTCGGACCCGCTATACCAAACGGATAAGGAGCTGCCAACCAAGGTCCGGACCGGGTGGGTATCCCCCTTGTTGTTGACCCGATTTTCGGGGCTTCAACATATTTTGCGCTAGAAGGAGGGCCTGAACTATGAATGGCACCTGAATCGAAATCTAAATACCATTCTGAGAGTAAATCACCCTCATCAACTCCCCCGACTTCCCTAGTACGTTTAAATCCAGAGTCAGAAGTCGGTCGAATATTAACTGCTGCTACATACCCTAATATTTCAGACCAATCTACCATTGAACCCCCTAAAATTCAAACTCTTATTCACAAACTCCAGGGATTTTCTATTTTTACACTGGGGTCTGATAAATCTCAAAGCAGCATGACTTCGCAGTACAATCCTGCTCATCCCCTGACCAGGTTAAAGAGCGAAAAATTTGACATCCAGCCAACCGAATTCCCTCTTCCCACCAGGAAAAGAGCAAGAAAGACATCACTGCAGTCTGACAGTGAAACTCTTTCATCTACATCATCCATCTCAACCCCCTCACCGTGAAGTCAACCGCCCACATTTTCATTCCAAACCACTCATCCACCTTCCACAACCCCTGTTCCCCAATCGTCTAAGATCATAATATCTCCATCTTCCCATCCTCAAGGATCATCCCCTACACTTGCAATTACTAGCAGCTCAAAAATGGCCCAATCTCCATGGAACAACCCTGGAGCAGTTTTAATGCCTCCACCCCTGAGCCAAATACCGCCCCATCCTAAGAAATGGCTACCCAAATTCAACCCAGAAGCAGGCATGCTAGCTGAAAAGCACATTAACAATTTCATGCTTTCTGTCAATCTCAACGGAGTTACCAACGAAGATGTTGTTGTTCGGCTTTTTCCCTATACCATGCAAGGAACAGCCAGGTCATGGTACTTTTCATTACCCTCCGGGTCTATAACAAGCTGGGAAATCTTTCAAAATCAATTCCTCACCAAATTTGGTGATGACAGATCAACGGGAACGTTAATCAGTGACTTATCCAATCTTAAAGCCGAAGCTAGAGAACCCATCAAAGATTTCAATTTACGATTCAATAAAATCCTCAACAAAATCCCCACTGCTTCCCAACCTAGCGAAGTAGTACGGTGTGAATGGTATATCACAGCCTTACCATCAAACTTAGCAGTCTTCGTAGATAGGGCAAATAAAACAACTTTAGTTGAAAATCTAACAGAGGCGATAGCAGTAGAGAAACGCGTTATAGCCTTGGAAAAGAGATCTGTGATAGAAGAACGCAAATCTAAAAAGGTCACCTTCAAGGAAGACCCCAAGAAGAAACAGACAAAAGATCCTTTCGATTTACAAGGGTTGCAGAAGGTATTAAAGACCATGTCTAATGAGATGATTGACATAAAAAAACAAGTGGTAGAAACTTCTTCAAAAAAGCCCTACAAAGCTTTTAAAAGAGGCCCTTCAATGGATGTGAAACCACCCAACGCTATCTCAAATGTCGAATCCTAAGAAGAGGAAGAAGAAGAGAGTACCACTGAAGGGCAGACCGATGATGAAGAAATTGTGGAACTACAAGGAATGTGGGATTTCATCCTCCCAAAAGAAGAATATCAAGAAGCATTTCCGGTTAGCACACGAAGAAAAAACCAACTTGATCCTCCCCAAACTACCCCTAAGCAGAAGGGCGCAAGCCCTACAGTAAGAGAAAAAGTCGCAACAAAGAAAACGACCGCTAAGGCGACTCAATATAGCCCAGTCCAACCAGATCAAACACCTCCATCAAGAACACTCATAGTGACGGATGAAATGGACTACAATATTATTGATGACATGAAAAAGACTAGGGCTAATATCACTCTTTATGAATTGAGCAAATTGAATTATCAACAGAAGATAATGATGAAAGAATTACATGCCATACCTATTACATCTTTGCCTACAGCTGTAGCTACCCACAACATGGGAAGACCCCCAATCAACACGGCCAATAAGATCGATCCAAATGACATTGCCTTGATTGGAGGAAGATCAAGATCTCACACTCCCCCTTTTTTGCTCACTTATGAAATCTTCAATAAAAACGTGCACAATTGTTTGGTAGATTCTGGAGCTTCAACAAATATTTTACCCAGATCAATATGTGCCAAGTTAAACGTTCAGCCACAAAAATCCGCAGTGCGCATAGTTTAGCTTGATCGATCTCAAGTCGAAGTGATTGGTGAACTTAATCAAGTCACCATAGGATTGTCGTCAAACCCCAAGGTATGTCAGGTTATCGACATTCTAGTAGTTGATATCCCGGAATTCTACGGCTTAATTCTTAGCAGGGATTGATCTGAAAAACTCCATGGATACTTTTCAACCGACTGGTCGCACATGTGGTTACCATACAATGGTAAACCAAATCAAATAAAGGTTGAACGAGAGTTGCACTAGAAATACATAGTAATAGAATTGGAGGGGGAAAATGAAGCAATAGCATACAACAGTAGCATCATAGGCAATTACTCGATAGATTCTTTCCTCGGCAATTTCAATGCTCATACATCACCTTACTTAGAAAATTCAATTTTGTCCCAAGTCGAAAATTTTTCCCAAACTGATAATTCAAAGTGTGTTAATTTTGTAGAAGAACCTATAAATACA
>APFE030864956.1:25442-49414 GCA_000404065.3 Pinus taeda | reverse complement strand
AATACAGCGGAATATGAGGCCTTGGTGCAAGGCCTATACAAAGCAATCGGGTTGAACGTCAAGTACCTTCAAGTCTTTCGAGACTCTGAGATTGTCGTCAAACAGGTACGTAACACTATACATTGCCTATCAAGTCATTTGAAACACTATCAATCTTAGTACAGGATCTGACTGAGCATTTCATAGCATTCAATATTTTCTCAATCCCGAGAATTCAAAACGCAAGCGTAGACCTTTTAGCCAATGTAGCCTCTAGACTCATTCCCTCCGAAGATTTTAGTCCAGATAGATTCTCGATAGAATTAATCTTTAGACCGTCCATCCCTGGCAACATTACAAACTGGAGAGTATTTAATGATGATCCTGATATTGTGAATTTCCTCACCTCTGAAGGATCTTAATCCAATCAAATAATTGACGAAGACCACCACGATCGACAAATACAACAAAGTAGCATTGATAATGCTATACCTAAATCGGTGGTTAAGTTGGAAGACTTATACGATTTGAAAAGTCGGTTTAAAAGGTCTACTAATTCTAATCTCTACAGTTCAACTCTGAACTACAAATCAGTAAACCTGGGAACTGATGATAAACCACAAAATGTTAATCTAGGCCACGGCTTAGCCCCTGAAGAGAAACTAGCATATATTCGTCTTTTGAGACAATACAAAAATGTTTTCGCCTGGAATTACGATGAGATGAAGACATATGCACTTCCATTATCCAACATACTATCCCTATGATTGACAATGAAAAACCCGTCCAACAGAAACTAAGAAAAATCCACCCCAATTTAGAAAACCAAATAAAGACTGAGCTGAATAAGTTATTAAAGGCCAGAATAATTTTCCCCGTCAGACATTCCAAATGGGTCTCCAATATGGTACCCGTTAGGAAGAAAAGCAGAGATATTAGAATCTGCATCAATTTTCGGAATCTCAGCAAAGCCTATCAAAAAGACAATTTTCCCCTCCCTCCTATGGAGCAGATATTACAGGCAGTAGTAGGCTCGGAACTAATGTCTTTCTTGGATGGATTTTCAAGATATAATCAAGTACTGGTACATCCCGACGATCAGTTAAAGACCACGTTCCGAACTAAATGTGGCACATACGCATATCGGAAGATGCCATTTGTTTTGATCAATTCCGGCGCTACATTTCAGAGAGCTATGGACATCACATTCAAGGGTTTAGTCAATAAATCTGTAGTGATTTATTTAGATGATATAACAGTGTACTCCAAGAAGCGAAGCGACCATCTCAAAGACTTGAAACAAGTCTTTCAACGATGTTTAACGTATGGGATTTCACTTAACCCAAAGAAATCTTTTTTCGCATTAAGTGAAGGAAAACTTCTAGGATTCATAGTATCAAAATCTCGTATTCACATTGAACCTGATAGAATCAAAGAAATTTCTGAAATATCCCTACCTCATAATAAAAAGGCCATGCAATATTTTCTTGGTCAAATCAATTTTGTGAAAAGATTTGTCCCATATTTTTCATGAATTGTCTCTCCTTTGCAAACTATGATCAAAAAGAATTCAAATTTCAAATGGGGTCAAAATGAGCATGAGGCATTCAACCTAATCAAGCAAGCTATCATTAATGCTCCGTCTTTAGCAACCCCAAATTTTTCAGAATCTTTTATCTTATACACATTCGCCTCAGAGAAATCATATGCCGCGATTCTAACTCAAGCGAATCAAGAGAAAGCGGAAGCTCCAATCGCATTTTTTAGCTCTAATTTACAAGGTGCTGAACTTAACTATTCCGACGTGGAGAAACAGGCATACGCCGTTTTCAAAGCGATCAAATATTTCAGACCTTTCTTACTTAAAACCCATACCAAGGTCATAGTACCGTTTCCACCGGTAAGAAATCTTCTAATACAGAAAGATGTGGGTGAAAAAAGAGCAAATTGGATCACTGCTTTACAAGGATACGACCTTGAAATCAAACCAGCAAGCATTGTGAGAGGTCAAGGCTTCTGCAAAATGTTGGCTGGAGCATCACAGATTCCTGAAAGTTCATCTGAGGAAGTACAAACGTATGAGGTAAGCCTAAACGATATAGAATCATTATACGCTGACACCATTTATTATCTCAAAAACGGGTATGCTCCAGCACACCTGGATCACACCAAGAAAAGAGCCCTGAGATTAAAAGCTAAACAATATCAGCTCATAAATGATGTTTTGTTTAAAAGGAATTATGATTCTGTGCTTCTTAGGTGTCTTGAGAAAACTGAAGCCGAAAAGGTTTTGCAGGAACTCCACGATGGGCCCGCAGGCGGACACTATGCTGGAGATGCTACCGCACATAAGATCTTATGCGCGGGGTATTGTTGGCCCACACTGTTCAAAGACTCACACAGTTACGTGAGGAAATGCCAAGTCTGCCAAACTACTGCAGGGAGACAAAGAAACCCGTCCATGCCACTACAGCCGGTAAACATTGATCAACCATTCAGTCAATGGGGCTTGGACATAATAGGTGAGATCGTTCCTCACTCTTCTAAGCAGCATAGGTACATCCTCACGGCAATTGATTATTTTACTAAATGGGTAGAAGTAGTTCCTCTCAAAACAGCTAATTCTGAAAACATCATTGAATTCAATGATCAATTTATAATCACTAGGTTTGGATTGCCGATGGCTCTGATTTTTGATAATGCTTCATACTTTTCTGGGAAAGCAATGACTGAATTCGCACTTAAAAGAGGATTCAAACTGAAATATTCGGCCAACTACTATCTGCAAGGAAATGGACTGGCTGAGTCAACAAATAAGAACCTAATCAGGATTATTAAAAGAATAGTTGACCAGAACTAGAAGAATTGGCACAAAATCTTGGTAAATGCTTTATGGGCAGATAGAATAACGAAGAAGGCTTCAATCGGCACTTCTCCCTTTAACTTAGTTTATGGGAAGGAAGTGGTTCTTCCAACTCACTTGATGATCCCCTCCTTGTCTTTAGTACAACACATCGATGAGGTATCTACCTCCTCCTTACAATTAAGACAAATGGAAATAATTAAATTGGAAGAACAACGAGAACAAGCTAAGAAAACCCATGCCCATCACCAAGCGCTAATAAAATCCTATTTTGATTCAAGCATAATGACCAGAAAAAACTTTCAAATGGGAGATCTAGTTTTGAAATGGGATAAGGCTCATGAAGACAAGGGCAAACATACAAAATTCCAGAAAATGTGGCTTGGTCCTTTTTAGATTGAAGAAGTCATAGTCCCATCAACGTTTGTATTGCAGGACTTAGCAGGTAGAAAGGATTCTTTACCTGTTAATGGATAGATCCTGAAAATATACTTTCCATAGAAGATTACTCTTCTAATTTTTGTAGGACAGATTTTTGTTTTTCTTCTTTCTTATAAATAAAACCAGTTGTAGATGGTTACTACAGGAGTTCACTTCAAAATGGACACCAAATCCTCTGTTAGATTTTGATTTTTCGCTTGTACAAATAGTATAAATTTTTGAAAAATCCGATCTTTATTATTGATGGATATAGTCCAACTTTAGCCTAGATATGATACTAGTTCCAACTTCAAAAAAATTTATGAAAGCAACCTTTGGCAAAAGACTTGTTTTATATCAGCACAATGAAAGGTATCGATAATAAAATGAGTATTCTCTGTAAAACTGCTATTTTTCAAACTCTATTATTATCGTCCAGAGCTTTCTTAAGGAAAAACAATGGTTTCCTCCCTGCTAAAGAAAATCGCAACATTCAGAGAAATAATCCGAGAAAAAAAACTGTATCTCAAAGAATAAGAGGTCTCATCACGAGCCGGCTTATCATGATCACAGATATTATAACTTGCTGACCTTGCCAATACTGTCCACCAAAAACAGGGCAACGACTTAAGATTGTTTGCAATCAAAAGACAAGGGGTCTCATCACGAGCCAGCTTGTTCAGCAAAAGTGAAATCAAGTGAGAAGGACTATGTCATAATTTGGCCACCAACCAAGACATTGTTCTTTAGAGAATAAAAAAGAAAAAGTATCAAAATGGGTTTTTCTCTGAAAAAGTTGTAGATAGCCTTAAGCAGGATAAAGGATCATTGCTGGGTAACAGGTAACCCTGTCGAGGCTATGGATGCCTGCTGGCAGCAGAGGCTCTACCTACGGTAAATGAGCATATTTTAAAGGGCCAGCATAACAGAGATGACCTCATTTTATCTTTAAAAGACCAAGTAATGGCTGGTGTAAATGCAAGGACTGTGCCTCAGGAAACGAACGATTGGAATAGAGAAAGGTTGAAACAAAATATCATTGATAGGACAAGACATAATGTACTCTATCTGTCCATAACAAAGATTAGACTTATGAAAAAAAAAAAATCAGAAGTTGAAATTAAATAGAAAATCAGAGATAACTGGTTCTTCCCAGTGAATCGCCATTGTTGTGGCCACCAACAACCCCCCTCTTTGTTTGATATTTAGCAATAACACCAAGCAAATAGGGGACCCTTAATAAAAATTCAAACAAACATCTCTAGGAATATTTTTGTTTTTTTCCTTAGAATTTTATTGCAACAAAGCAAGGAAACATTTCTTTTATGGGCATAACAAACCACGAAGAAACAATACGAAATTCATCGCATCGCATTCACCATAAGCACTCTTAAATGAAAAACTTAATAAATCTCCGACGGCCGATGTGCAACGTCGCATACCGCAACATCGCGTAAAAGTAGCACACAATGACTAATTTCTACGATCTACGATCTGCGATGATCTGATATTGCGATGCCACGATACTATAACACAAATCTGCGATCTGCGATCTGTGATGAGCGCGAATTTTCTTCGGCACAGTATTCAAGGAAAGATGCCCATTAATCAAAATTAAGCGCGCGCCTTAAAAAAGGAAATTAATGATTGTACGAATGACTGCTTTTTGTTTTTTTCGAAGAGTCAGTTCGCTGTGAATGTCATAATTATGCACACATAAGATTTGAAGCTTTCATGTCAATCTTTATTACCATTACTCTTTTCCTTTGCGCAAACTATAAAACAGGAAATAACATGAAGCAATATTGCAGGAAACATCTAAGGAAAAGGGGAAAGCGCCAATGCTCTGAGAACACAGAAGAGATCCCTTCAGAAACGGTGCCACATACGATAGGACTACAGAGTCCAGAGTATCACTCAACAGATGCTGATGCCGATAGGTCATCTAAAGCTCAGAATCAAAGGCGCACAAAAGCAGCATGATTACAAAAAGACCTGAAACTTACACACCAGAAAAGCCCGGCACAAAGAACGGAAGCAGTTTTCAATCCAGAGAATTGCTCATAAAGTAAAGTCTTCTGACTCATCAAGTCGTTCGCAAAGACAGAAACCGAAATAACAAAAGCAGAACCAGTTTGAGGGAAATTTGAGTTATTACCAAGTATACACCCAGTCAGCGGGAGATTCTCTAAAATATCTTATAGTTTACCAGAAAGTGGTGCCAGCTCTTGTTACTTCTATTTTTATAACACACACGAAAGGAGAAGGCAACCAGCCGAATCTTCCCAGTCGAATGTTGCGTGCTTACAGCACTAAGGAGCAAATACAGAAATAGTTCAGAGTCAGATTTAATTTTTAGAAATAGTTTGCTTTATTAGAAGGACGGTCATTTGAAAACCGGATCCTAAATTTATGTAATCAAGTTAATTAGCTAGCAGTATTTAAACCCTTCTCAGACATTTAGAGAAGGGTCCGGAGATTTGTCAAAAACTCGTCCTCAGAACATGCACTTTTGCGCCCTCGGAGGTGGTTTTGATGAATGGATGGATCAAGGTTTATTAATGTTTGCATTTGATATCTGCTACTGATGTTGCACTTCTGTACTCTTAGTAGATGTTAGAGCAAGGAAAGATAAATCATTGTTGCTTGAAGCTTATGAGTGGAATCAGTCATAAATGGTACTTTTATCTCTTGACTATTCCTGCTTATGTTCTTTAAGTGATTTATAGTTTCAGTTGTTTATATGTCATTGTATGAATGTATGGGTTATCATTTGGCACTTTTGAACGGTGGAGTCATATTGTTTGTGTCTGACATATGAATAACTTATTATGCGATATGCTGTTCACAACTGTTTTGCCTAACTTCTTATGCAAAGTGGTTTATCTTTAATGATTTCTATTCTTATGATAGCTGAATGATCTTTATTACCAGTTATTGTTCGGAATCTTTTTAGATCGCATAATAGAAGATATACACCCCGGGTTAGTGTAGATTAGATGTGTTTTTTCTCATTAGATTACAATAGCATAGAGTTAGTTTAAAGAATCTGAATTAGATTAGCTTTAAAATTCTCTTAGATAAGCATAGTTCAACTCTACACACACACACACACCCAAGATCGGGAAACTGGTCCCGTTATCCCCAGTCGGACCCGCTATACCAAACGGATAAGGAGCTGCCAACCAAGGTCCGGACCGGGTGGGTATCCCCCTTGTTTTCGACCCGATTTTCGAGGCTTCAACAGGACCAAAACTTAGTTTTCCAACATGTACGCGCCTTTCCTTCTGTGAAAGTGCATATGTATGTTATACGCGCCCTTGTATATAGTGAACCTGTGTGTATACTGTTATCACTCAGGTTGTTCCCTTTGACTCCCAAGGGAATACGGCCGAGATAACCACAAACCAATCTTTGGACTGCAGGTCCTAGCCTACCAACAGTCAGAGAGGGCTCTCTCTTTAGGATTTAACTTTGTTTGAGGGGTGATTTTAGGCTAGATATGATGCAAATGGGTTTTGATTTGGTTTAGTGGGATGGTTGATCTTAATCAAACAAAATTTACATGCAAAGTGTAAGAAGTTCAAACCATTGGGCATGAAGTCATGACTGTGAACTGAAGGGTGTGTTTTCTTTGATAGAAGAAGGGAATATGGAGTAGGATAGCTACACATGGTGCAATGATTTATGCTGGAACAAGAATGAAATGGAGGTTAGGAAATGAGAGGCAATTAAGGATCTCCCATCCAACCAAAGAGGGAAAGTGGATGAGTAATATCTAGGAGCAATGAAGAATTCCCGGACAGTATTCATATGTGAAGGGACAAGCTTAAACATGCGCAATTAAGAATGCATATTCATCACTGATTTAGAGGAAAACATGGAAAGTTACAAGAATTGAGCACAGAGGGCATGAAAACCAATTCTGGTATATTCTTTTTTCCTGCAACTAAACTGATAAATGAAGGGAGGAAAAACTTATTGAACCATGAGCAAGCACGAGAATTCCATACCAATTTCTTCAGCCACTAAAAGCACAACCAGCCAGTTCAGATTCAAGCATTCCAGCAATATTTGATTACAAAAGTTCTTAATATTTACAGTGCAGCTCTCAAAATTAGAGATCAACAGAACAACCCACCAACCCTTATTACATTGTTCAGGGCTGTATTTGTAGGCAAAATATATACAACAAATATCTGCTAGAAGATATTTTTTTTTAGGAAATAAATGCAGTTAACCTAACTTGTCTTATAAGTAATGAGAATATCTATCTAATGCTGCGTTGGGGGTAGCTGTTTCAAAAAAAGAGGCTATCTGTCTTTTGCTGTTATGCGTTGGCCATTCATCATAACTGCACATTGGTCTCTGTTCCACTGCTCTTGAGTGGTTTTACTATGCATTAACTGTGGTCTGAGAGCCTTAAATGGCTTCACCGCTTTCTTATGGTCGATCTGATACTCTTTTCCGCTTCACTGATACTCTTTGATTGAATATGGGCTTCTTCTTTTCTTTGATGTGGTAAAAACTGTTAAATCGCCCCTTTTCTGCCCTTTCGAGGCAAATATGATCGCTGAGAATAAAGATTCCCCATTTTGGCTAATCGCGCATCGAAAAGTGCCTCAGAATTTGATTCCGGGCCTCCGAAGCGTCGATTTCGCACTTTCTCGCTTTCTTTTCGGCGGATGACATCAGCGGTACGACGAGTGACGTCAACGGTACGACAGGTGACATCAGCATGACATCAACAGTGGGACCCAGTACGGATGATGACGTCAGCAGGGTGACGTGGTAGGGTGACGCAGCAGGGTGATGCAGTAGGGTGATGCGCAGTGGCAGGTGAGGTGGCGGCATCGTCATGCTGTGAAGTTGCAACAGGGGAGGGTGGTAAGTGGTTTGCGTCGGACTGCTTTTGGTATGGGAGCGGTATGTGCCAGGGGTGGCCCGATGTAATGAAAAGCCGACAACTGTCCCGGTGTACGACGGTGAAACCGTCGACCATCGGGCACTATTGTGCCATCATGAAAGGGTGCCCAATATGCATGAGGGCCGTCGGACCTGGGAGAGATGATCTGATGGTGGACGGGAGGGCAAGATGAGCGGGTCTTAAATAAAAAGCGCGCGCGATAAATGTTGATTATTCGCGGCGGTGGGTGGGTTTTAGACTTTAGGTTTCACGGGTTAAATGCGTGCTCGAGGTCATGGTTATTCATTGATCAAATATCAATGAAATCCATATGTTATGCATGCGCGGGGTGTGGTATGGTTATTTATTTAACCAGAGGTTTAAACCAACCCCAAGGGAAATGAACGTGGAAGGGCTAATACCAAGGCCCCAAATAGACCTAATATTTCCTAGACTTTTATTTATTCGGCTATAGTTGCCCTGGGGTGGGATTTTTAATATTTTTTGGGGTTTTTATATAGTTTTCACATAGTAGGGGATAGGGGAATGACTTGGGGAGCTAAAAATAGTAAAGTTAGGAGTTAGTATGACTTGGTGGAGTGGAAATGTAAGGGAAATGATGGATTGTGTAAAGATTATTTTTACACAAGAAATGTGGCTTCTTTTCATTGAGGAAAGTCAAAACTTGACTTGATGTTTCACACAAATGAACCGAAAGCAGGACTTGTTGGGCAGATCCCAAGGTCCTTGAGGGGATGTTAGTAAATGATTTCTGAGGGGATGAAGGGGGAGTTAGTCATGTTTCCACTGTTGTACCATCAAGTCACTGCCCGGTGCCAATGCCATAAATGATATGAGTTCTTCTTGACAAGACCACAAGTGATTACCAATCTGCTCCTGCAACCTCAAACTACCTACTCAACCTAATATACCTAACATTTTTTCTTCTTTTGGTTTGGGTGCACTTGAACTTGCAAACCCAACTTTACAACTTTTCTTTTCTACTGGGCTCTTATCTATATCTATATCTATACTTATTTCGTCCAAGGGCTCAAGGGGACTGACAATGATTCTCTATATTCTACAACAGGAAATTGAAACCTAGGGAGACCAAGATTAAGCTGTTTGGACCTCCCTTTAACTGAAATTTTTTCAAAAATGGAATAAATTCTCAAAATTGGAATAGAGCAGAGGCACTTAGGCTGGCAGACTCTCATGGACATTTCTTTGGCCTGAGTATCAAATATGGAACATTGCAGCCTGCAGAGCATGACATATTTAGTATGTAAACATGTCAATCATGAGAGATGAATACCTGCTATCAGCAGGAGGCTAACATATACACTACTTGGTATATAACGAACCTGCGTATATACATGACCTGCTATATAGTGAAACTGCATGTGTACATGACTTGGTTTATAGTGAACCTACATATATACACAACTTGGTATAGTGAACCTACGTATACCTTTCTTTCTTCATTCTGTGAGTCTGAACTATGATCTGTCATCTGAGTGAGTTTCCATCAAGGACAACACTTGTGTCATACCTGTATCATAATGCCAACAGAGACAATCCAGCTGATAATGTCTTCACATGGGAAGGCGAGGTACCTGCATGCAGCCTTGTATAAGCCTCATCACTAGATACTAAGATAAAATTTTCAGTTCTCTAAGTCTTCCTTGAAGTTCTCAGTGAAAGTACCTTTTATTTGATGCCATGCTAGTGTTGTACCCTTCTCAATGAACAACTGAGTAACTGCATAAACTAGTAGATCAACTGATATCTGCTCAACGACTTCCCTAGTACTACTCTCAATAGTTTCCTTTGATGCATCTCTCTTGGATGCGATGTTAACTGTAACTGTTAGAGAGATGCTCAAAAACTGTTGTACCTATGGAATAGAGAGGACGCTCATGGAAATAAAATGTGAGCTTAAACTTCAATACAAGATCAAGCAATGATTCAAGCTCATGATGGGAAATATTGCACAATTTTGGCTAACAGAGGTCACTGGCTGATTGTGAAAACTACGCATTGTGTAGTCCAAGCAGTCAAATGGGAAACTTGATGACTGGAGCTGCGCAATGTGCAATTCAATATTGGGCCAAGGTTGGGAGAGACTGCACATTGCGTAGTCTTAGTGGCCAAGCCAGGAATTTGGCTCCTAGAAATACGTAGTGCAGAGTTGGAGCTAGGCTAGGACAGGCTCTACATAATTCCATAAGCCAAGGCAGAGGCCTTGAGCTCCTAGATTGTGTAGTGCATGTAGTGAAGTGTGAGATTTGGAAACACAGGGGCCCAAATCTACCCAAAGGGAGTGTGAAAATCTAGAAAATCTAAAAGATGGTGAGATATTGAGTGCAAATCTGACTAATTATTGATGCATGCATATGAAACAAGTGTAGGAATCAATGAAACTTGAAGGAAAATGAAGCATGTGAAGAGAGTCTCTGCAGCAACGACCGTTGGTGCAAAAATAGGAAAACACGTACGACACTTGGGAAAGGAAATCAAAAACCTTAAAAAACATTTCTACAAGCTAAAATAGGTTAAAACACCAAAATTCATTCAAAGAAAAAGTGGCAAAAGACAAGAAAAGAAAAAATCACTCAAAAAAGTGACGACGATCACACCAAAGGTTCCTTGATCTCCTTGGGAATGCCATATCTCTAGGATAGAGTGTGTAAATGAGCTCTAGCAGTGTCAATTAAATAGATTTGGTCAGGTTAGGATTTATGATGCACATGCCAAAAATCAAGGAAAATGTGACACTTGGTGGGAGTTTCCAAAATAACTCAAGTTCCTCCTTCGGGTTACTAAAAGTAGATCCCTATTTTTTAGGGATTATTTTTCTGTTTTTCTTATTTTCTTTTTTAGGAAAAACTGCCATGCATTTCCCGCAAATATTATGCAGTTTTGGGAAGGATTAGGGAGCTCTCTAACTCATACATTACGTAGTTTCTAAGCACAGTGGGTTTTACGCAATTTCTAGGTTCAGTGGCTTTGGCTGCCTCTCATGTCTATGCAATTTCCCATCTCAAGGTTGACTTCCATCCATTTCTGCACATTTCTTGAGCTCAAGGCTCACTGGCAGTTAGGACTGCCCAATTCCCAAGAGCAAGGCTAGTTGCCCTTAAGAATTGTGCAGTTCTCTAAGGAAATCCCCTACTATCGAAAAACAAAGTCAAGATATCAACTTGTGGTTTAGAAAATGAACCAAGTGATCCAACACAAGCCAATATGAAAGGAATAAAGCTCAATCGAAGCGCAAGTACCTAGATCAGTGCAAGATGAGTTGATGTGGTTTAAAATGGAGGCTCCAAAATGAAGCATAGAAAATATTTTGGAGGGTCGTTGTAGCCACTACAACATTGGAGACACATTGCTAGAACTCCAGCTCTTTGTATGGACCTTGTCTCATGAAAAGTGAGTCTAACCCTTCTAGAAGTATTGTTCAATTATTCAATTATCATAGCTTCTTCACTTAAGTTGAGTTAAAGATGTAGCTCCTAACGTTCTCTTTATCGGCAGCAAACATACCAAGCCAAGTCAAACTAAGTTGTTTCGATTGGGGATGATGGTTATATATATGCACAAGTAAAATAGACAATCAGAGTTTTAGTTTCAACTCTGGTGTTGCTCCGCTACTATCAGGCCTTGATGGTACCTGTTAGCCTTGCAAGCATTTGGCCCAAAAATGGATCCAAAACACTACTGAAGGCTTCGAAATTTTCTTGAGGATCATTCAAATATCAAAACCAGCACATGCCAAGAACCCTTAGCATGGTGGAAAAGCACTATCAGGAGGCTAAAACACTCAAAAAACAGTGAAAAACCATTATCGTAGGCATAGACAGTGTAATGCATAGTAGCCAGAAGATCTGACCAATCAACGACCCAGATCTAAGTGGCAAATCGCAATCGGCGCTACGCAGAGGAGGACTTAGGGTTGGGCGGAGGACACCCCCAATTAGCGATCTTTAATGATCGGATCGGAGAGTCGCAATCGGTGGAGACATACACCATGTTATGTGAAAGAACTCTAGCTTGGGTGATATGTGATTACGATAAGTTGCATCGCAATATCGTGTTAGAACATTGCGAAGGGGCGAGGCCTTTACACATTCATATGTGCGATGCGATTAACCGGAACCGATAGTTATATACATGATATTGTATAAAATTTTAGGTTTGCAAGATGGCCATTTTTAATGCATTTTCAATGTATTGCGTATTTTAACGAAATACAAAGGGAGCCTTGAGCAGCGCCAATGCGATAAAGCTCGAACCTGAAGGGGTTCGGGAAGGTAAATATATAATATTTGAAGTCCGAAGGGAGCCATTTTTAATGTATTTCCTGTGTTTTTTAAGTATTTCAAAATAGAAAGGGAACATAGGGACAAGCCATGAGAGACTTGCGATAGCGACCTAGAGGGCATACTCGATGGGAGAATAGACTAGATATGAGGACTTTTGAAGTCCGAAATGTTGAGAGCTTGGCAGGATTTCTCATTGTTGCATTGTTTTCTGTTTAAAATAGAAAATAGTCATTATTCACATTTTAAAAGGAAAATAGAGGCCTGAAGACCCATTCCTTCAAAAAACAGAGGCCGGGAGACAGATTGCCAGGAAATAGAGACCGGAAAGGGAAAAACAAGGGCCATAACACGATGCAACCCGAAAAAAACAATCATGGAGCAGACGCCGCAGCTCATCCAAAACAACAGAAGTGATTGTGGGGCATCTTTGGCATGAGAGAGCTCCCTGCCAGCACAACAAACTAACCCAATGCAGTTACTCTTCTGTCAGAAGAAGAAACCTCTGAGCCATGCTTGTCTAATCAGGGAATCAAAGTTGTTGAAGAGACAGAGGGATAGATTAAGATCTCTCGAACCTCAGAAGGCTCGAGAGCATTGTAAAGAGCTATAAATATCTGAAAGTAAGATGTAATAAAGGTTCAACTTCTAGAGACTATTGAGACTTTGCCACTCAAGATTCTCCTCTTCACTCTAGCAAATACAAGCTTCTTTTGTTGTTATATGAACAATGTTCATATCCTCTTATGTTCTAAGCTTGCACTTGAATAGGTTGTTCATGTTTTCTTTTGTATCTAATGCAAGATAACTGTCATCTTATCTCTGTGTTGATAAATTAGATTTGTAAGCTTCTTTTACTACCTGTAGCTAGCCATTCATATGTGTTTATATATGCATCTTCCAGTACAGTCAATATTCTTCATTTACTGCCTGTAGCTAGCCATTCATATGTGTTTATATGTATGCATCTATCGGTACAGTCAGTGTTCTCCATCTATCCATTGAATCTACAAAGTATTGAGCATTAGTGGTATAAAGCCTTGTAAAGCTAAGGGTGTTTATGCATGTCTTGAGTGAAAAATAGAGTTGAAATGGTTATCTGGCTTGATCCAAACCATCATTCATTCTAATAGTTCAGAGAAGGATATTGAAGATTATAGGTTACTAGGCATCTCTGAGCTGCAACCTAGGAGAGTTTCCTGGAGTGATAACATAATTGGCACCGTTTCCGGGGAGAGGAAACTGAAGCTTAGCTTCCCTGGGAGACGACACAGACCTAGCTTTGATGATGGACAAATTCTGGGCACTTTTTGGTTGTAATCATCTATCTAGCGACTCTAATGAAGGACTAACCTCTTGGCAACTCCTCTTCATAGTTCTGGCTCAGTTTGTGAGGCATACATGGAGAAATCCTCAAAAGCCACAAGCTGATCCAGTACCTGACCCTGAAAAAATCATCAAAGAAAGAAAGGCATTATAGAAAGGAGCATCAGCTTCAGGTAAACCTAAACAATATTCCATATCTCTTCAAGAAAATCCTACAATAGAACAAATACATGTTGAGAGTATAGCATCTAATGCTAGCAATGAAGAAAAACTCTTAGAGATTTATAAAGCTCCTTATTCTTTAGTTTCTCCTTTTGTTGTAAGCCCAAAGGAAACCTCACCTCCTATCCATCATACTCCTTTAGTCCTATCAATCACTCTGTTTAGTCAATTTAGTGTGTCCTAAATTGCTACATAAGTTATCAATCCGGGAGTCGTAAACTGATGAAGTGTAGTGCACTGTATGTGCTAGACAACCCTTTTCTTACCTCAATGTTTTCTGTTTTATCTTGTTTTGGAGTTTTGTTCTTGTTGGTCTCCTAAAGTTTTTTAATGCAAATGGAAATCCGAGTCTAAAGTTTTAAGAATAGTTTTAAAGATCAAGTGTGTATAATTGAAGACAAGGTTTATGCTTCTTATGATAATTTCCAAACTTAGAACTTAAAAGATATGAAAACACGCTATCTACAAAATCAGAATTTGAACAAGAGTGTAAACATGTAGCTACATAAATCAAGCTAAATATGAAGTATTGAAAATGAGGTTACTATCTCTCCTGGCCATCCTAATTACAGAATTAAAATCTAATAAACTACTGCACTCAAAACTGAAAAGTAAAGAAACTAGAAACTAGTCAATGATTTCACCCATAATCACAATATTTCGTCAATTAACTTCTAAAACGGGGTTAAGCTAAAGACTCCGGAAATATCATCATATCAAATGAAAGATTGACATTTAAATGATCTAATTTTCACTCTAATGAAAGCAAAGTCAATTAGTTCATCTATAATCACAATATTTCGTCAATTAACTTCTAAAACGGGGTTAAGCTAAAGACTCCAGAAATATCATCATATAGCATGAAAGAACTGATATCTAAACTTTCTACTTGCAGACTAATGAAAGCAAAACCAATTACTTCACCTATAACCACAATAGCTCGCCAGTTAACTTCTAAAACAGGGTTAAGCTAAAGGCTCCAGAGATATCATCATATAGCATGAAGAACTGATATCTCAACTATCTTAAGCAGTAAACAAATCTCACTAAATAAAAGAATAACAACTAGAATTGAAAAATAATTTTAGAAAAGGAAGAAAGTCTCAGATCACCACTTGATGCAAAAACTACATTAAGAAGCTCGAGCATAACCAGACTTAAATACCTATTCTGAAGTGCACTGATTAGTGTTAGTAGAGAACGTAACAAGCTGCAAAAACATGTACATGATTAGAATGATTAAAAGCATAAGCAAAACATGAGAAATGTACAGCTCAAATGAGAGAAAATATACATGAAAAGCTATACAAAGCAAAATAAGGGACCTCATCTATGCAGGGGCCCTCTGCATGGCTTTGGACTAACACATTGTCACTTCAAACCATGCTTAAACAACCATGTGAAAACAGATTTTTGTATTATGAAATAGAGGAATATGTCTCTCAATTACACAATAGAAAAATAACGCTATATCAACAGTATCAGGAACTAATTATCTGCATTGCAAATGCTTATATTTATAGAGGAAATGGATAACTGTATCTCAGACGAATTTCTTCAGCAATAGGCATGTGAACAGGTCAAAATCTGAGAATTCAGCCTTTTAGTTTCCATGAGCAGTAAATCTATGCGAGGTGGATGTTGGATTGCGTTATGGAGATGGCTTGCAGGTGGGAAAAATGGATTCACAAGTTCAAGAATGGCTTCGGGCTTCTTTTACATGCAAGAACAGAGTCCTAGTTGACGTAGAACTCTCTTTTGACCACCCTTTGACCGATACCTTTCTTTACGAATTTGGCTAATCAAATAGGACCCCATCCATGTGTAGATCATTCCCGAGCTGCCCATGTGTCTGATTCCTCCTACCGACACATGTAACCTACATAACAATGAAAATAGCTGCGGAATTGCGAGTTAGCTACGGAAAGTGGCTACATTCCATAGCTGATAAAAAAAACCTAGATCAGATAGCACACATAATAATATAATTTGAAAATCACTCAAATACACTCCTTAAATCAACATTTAACAACTTTTGATAGCTTAGGAGGCACTGACATGGGAAAATAGAAGAGAAAGGGTTTAAGAAAATGTATAGAAGAGAGGTAGTTTTGGGGATTAACATAGCCCCATTGTGAAGATGTTGCATGTCCTCATGCAACCAAAATTGTAACTATCCTTCCTTCAATTCATCTGTTTTGAAACTTCTGCTAAGACATCTAACGTTTTCTTCTTCTTTCTTGCTGTCACTGTCATCTTGGGCTTCATCATAAGGCATCTGCACTTGAGATTGATGAGGGCTCTACTCAACCTCCTATTTTTCTTCTCCTATTTTTCTTCTTCAATTTTCTATTTTTCTTGTGCCATAATCCTAAATGCAGCATCGTATTGTCATGGATAATTTTGTCCAATTTGTTTTTCTCTTTTAATGTTTCATTCTCCTTTTGGATATGCATGTTTAGGAATTCCAGCTTATAAATTTCTTGCTTCAATGACTGGATCAAAGTTTCCTGAGTTGTACTTGGCTGATTAGATGAAGTTCCCTATTATACTGTAGTATTTTCCAATGATTCAATGAAATCATACATCTATTGCTGAGTTTGATCAATTTCTGGTGTTGTCTTCCTTGGACTAGTTTCAAAGTCTAATTGAGGAGAAGGAGAAAACTATGGACTCTGATTAGTTGGAGTGTTTTCTGGTGACTGATATGGAGTTTCACCTCCCAAGTCTATGAAGTGAGCTCCTTTGATTTGCATTTTCATCAATTTTCCCTTTAATCTAGAGATTATTCTTAGACCTTGTGAGCTTGTGTCTTCCTTTTCTATGCTCTATTTCTCCTTTCCTTTTTGTTTTTCCTTAGTTGATTGTTCTTTAAGATAAATTAATCTCTCAGAAAGAACTTGTTCTTCTTCTGAAGAAGGCTCAGGAGTTTGGTAAATGTCTTCAATATTCCTCTTTCCTTTCTGTTTTACTTGTTTCCTAATCTCAATGAATGTTTCAGAAGACAATTCTTCTTTACTAGTTTCCTTGGTCACACTAGTAGGAGTATCTTGGATTTTTAAATTTATTCTTTTCCTCCTACTTTTCTTTGTTGAACTCCCCTTAGGCACTTCAGGAGGGCCTTGGAAGAAATTCCTAACTAGGAATTTTTCCCACGTATCTTTCCTCTCTTTCAAATGATTCTCAACTAGGATCTTAATAAGGCCATGATGGTAGAGATGAGGCTCCACATCATCTATATTCTTTTGCATAGTAGTAGACATTTTTATCAAACTACTCAACAAGAAATAAGGAAGGTTGGTAGTTTCATTTTCCAAGAAATTCATTAATAATCTGATATTATACATGTACATGGAGCCATACCTGCCCTTGCACGGAATGAATTTCCGAATGATCAACAACAAACTAGTCCATCTATCTTTTAAGTCTGAAACAGGAATTTCTTGTTTAAAGATTGATACGTCCATACCTGGATTACAAAGAATGACCCTCCAGACCTTTTCATTGAATTCCTTGTTCTTAAACCATCTCTCCCCTTCTTGTGGAAGCTCTGTTGCTACTACAATGGATGACTCTGTCACTGGAAATTTGATGTCCCCAATTTCAACTTCTACACCATTGAAAGATCTTGAAAATGTTTTTGTAACTTCCTTACTATGACCCTTGAACTTCTTAATAAACTGAAACCATCTTGCCTTCTTCAATGTGCTCTTAAGCTGTGGGTATCCCTCCATTAATTTAGCTCCTTTGGGCTCTGTTCTCACTGTAAGACACATTCCTCCTTCTTACTGCGAAGATACCTCTGTAAATGATATTTTTACGTGAGCAGAACGGTTATGTGAGTGGATAATAGAAGAGGGCTGCAGAGAAAATTAGTGGTTACAAAATGGGAAGAATAGAGTGGGTTCACAGAGCAGAAGTCTATGTAAACAAATAATGAACTGAGGATTGTAAAACCTGGTGTGGAAGCCTGGAGGTAGAGTGTCACTCATGAAATTTGCGAAACTGAACAGAGTTTGAGTTTATAAAAGGCTGTGGAGTGGACGTCAGTGAGTTCATTAAAAAGCTGCGGATTGGAACGTCAGTGGAAGAGAGCCATATTTAATCAGATCACGTCTGCATGGTTAGCCGTTTTAACAAGTGTAATGAGGATGTACGACTAAGTATGAGACTATTAGGATTGATGCGGAGGATATGGTGGAGTTAAGGCAGCCATCAAGTCAAATCATTACACATTATGGAGCTTGTGATTTATAAACTATACAAATTATGCTTTTGAAATGCTATTTGAAAATGGTTTTGTCCATACCTTGGAATCATAGCTCTTTTGTTTTGCTAACTTTTAATTGGCTGCCTTTGTAGGTGCTTTTAGGTGCTAATGTCTTGAAAGATCTTCTTCTTCCATACCTACATCTTGCTTCTATTATTATTTGGCTAATCACTTGACTATCACTTTAGAGTAACAAAGGATTAGCTGCAGAATTAGTAATCAGCTGCGGAATCAAAATTCAGCTGCGGAATCAGAATTCGGCTACGGAAACTGACATAGTGAATGACAATTGACATGGCGAATGAATGGAAATGAAAAATGACTGTATGGATGATACATGGAAAGGTGAAAATGAAGATAATATGGAAGAAATTTTATTGATGGAATTTGGTGGTTATATGGAGCAAAATGAAATGAAATAGAATGGAACAAACTATGAGTGAAATGAGAGTTTTTTTTTTGGAAAATATAGGGCATCAAAATCTTCTGATTTTCACCCTGTATTTTCTGTATAAGACTGCCAATCAGTGATTGGTTTTCAGGCTTATACATTAATATTTTTATTTTTTATTTTTTTAGATGATGATGAAAATAACAAAGACTAGGCTGGTGGAGAAGAATGATTCTTCTTCACCAGCCTCATTGCAGAATTATCTTGAAATATTTTGATAAACTCCTCCTTTGAGAGTGGCTTATGATAGATCTTCAATCTATGACCATTCACAACGAGAGGAGTTTGATGCTCATCAATTGTTTTGATTCTTACCATTCCATTGCTAAATTTTTTTTCAATCCCATATGGCCCAAGCCAATGATTCTGAAATTTGCCTTGAAAATATTTGAACTTTGAATCAAATAGCAATTCCCAATCTCCTTCTTGAAACTTTTTGTCCTTGATGTATTTTTCATGCCACTTAGCTCTCTGCTGCTGAACTAGATCAGTTCTTTGAACTGCTTCTTGTCTGATCTCATCTAGTTTGTTCAACTGCTCTAGTATATGATTTTGAGCTTCTGATAGATCCATTCCCAACTGAACTGCCATCTTGAAGGTTTTAACTTGGAACTCAATGGGGAGCAGAACTTCCTTCCCATAAACAATTTCATAGGGAGTGTGCCCTGTTGTGTTCCTCCATGTAGTTCTGTAGGTCCATAAGGCTTCAGGAAGCCTTTCTACCCAATCTCTTCTATGTAAATGCATAGTCTTGGTAATGATTCCTTCAATTACTTTGTTTGTGGACTCCGCTTGACCATTTTCTTGCAGATGATAAGGAGTGAATTTTCTATGCTTGACCTTGTACTCTTCCATCAACTTCTCGATCATTCTGGATGTGAATTGACTTCCCTGATCTGTCACAATTTCTCTTGGAACACTAAAGAGAGTAAAAATATCGTCATAAAGAAAATTAACTACTATATTTTCAGTAGCAGAAAATAATTCTTTGGCTTCTACCCATTTAGTGACATAATTAGTACATACCAATATATACTTTTTCTACTTGGATGGAGGATTAATAGGTCCAATAAAGTCTAAAGCCCATTTTTCAAAGGGTTCGATGAGTACCTGAGGTTGTAATGGCATCTCATTTGAAGGGGTAGGTTTCCCTACCCTTTGGTAGCCGTCACACCTTTTGACATATTGTTTGCATATTTGAAGAGGGACGACCAATAATATCCTAAAGAAAGGATTGTATAAGTTGTCCTCTTGTCAGAAAAGTGTCCACCGCACGGTTCATCATGACATGCTTTGAGAATATCAGGCATTTCATCTTCCCTGACACATCTTCTGATCACAAAGTCTGGCCCTGTTTTAAACAATTCGTTAGAAATCCATGAATATCTTGAACTATCCTGAATAATATTTCGTTTTTCACTAGGAAATAAATGTGGAGATAGTTTCCCTGTAACCAAATAGTTAGCCATATTTGCAAACCAAGGAGTTTTAGTAGTTACTGCAAATAAGTATTCATCAGGAAACTTATCCTCTACAGGAGAATCTTATTTGATATTCTGAATCCTAGACAAGAAATCAACAACTGTGTTTTGTTTCCTAGGTCTATCTAACACAATAATATTGAATTCTTGTAAAAGTAGGAGCCATCTTGTAATTCTGCCATTAGTAATAGGTTTGTTCATCAGATATGTAATTGCAAAATGATCAGTATGAATAAAATTTTCATAGCCTGTTATATAATGTTTGAACTTATTAGTTGCATGAACAACAAATAAGAACTATTTTTTAGTCACAATATAATTCAACTCAGTGGGATTCAAATTTTTACTGGTAGAGTAAATGGCATAAGGAACCAAGTCTTTTTGTCCCAATACAACTCCTAGAGTTGTATCTAAAGCATCTGTAGAAATATGGAAAGGAAGTTTCCAATTTGGTCCTCTCAAGATAGGTGCTTTAGATATTCTTGTTTTCAAAGCTTCAAATGTTGATTGGCAATTCAACATCCATTGAATCACAGTCTTTGTAAGCAGTTTGAAGAGTGGAGATGCTATTTTGGTAAATTTTTCTATAAATATTCTATAATATCCAGTAAATCCTAGAAAACTTCTAACATCTTTTTGACAATTTGGAATAGGTAACTCGGAGATGACTTCAACTTTGGATTTGTCTACTTTAATCCCATCCCCTGAAATACAATGTCCCAAAACAATACCTTCAGTAAACATCATAAACCATTTTTCATGGCTTAATGAAAGGCTTGTTTTTTTACATCTTAGAAGGACTTTTTCCAAATTTTCCAAGGCTTCTTCAAATGTATTACCATAGACTGTAAAATAATCCATATATACCTCTACACAATCATGGATTAGATCAGAATAAATTCCTAGTACTTCTCTTTCGAATGTTGCAGGTGCATTACGTAATCCAAAAGGAAGCACTTGGTAGGCAAAAGTTCACTATGGATAAGTAAATTTGGTTTTATATTGATCTTCAGGTGCTACCCGAATTTGGTTATAACCACTAAACCATCCAGAAATGAAAAGTACTTTTTTCCTGCTAATGTATCTAATACTTGATCGATAAAGGACAAAGAAAATTGATCCTTCAAGGTTGCTTTATTCAATTCCCCGTAATCAATGTACACCCTCCATTTACCATTCTTTTTGGGTACTATCCCCAAAGGAGAAACCCATTGGCTATCTGAGATTGGGTAAATGAAGTTCACATTGAGTAATTTTTGGAGCTCTTCTTTCACAATCTCCCTAAGATTTCGATTCATCCTTCTCTGAGGTTGTCTGATTGGTCTATTATTTTCCTTAGTATAGATATGATGGATGCAAGTCTTAGGGTCAATACCTTTCATATCAGTATACTCCCATGCAAAATGCAGCTAAATGATTTTGTAAGATTTTGGTTAGCTCTTCTTGTTGTAATTTTTCCAAATTTTTTTTGATATTCAATGTTTTACCTGGAAAATTTCAACTGCAGAACTACCAAACTCTTCCATAGAGTAGAGAGACATTTGCCTTGATGACAAGTATTCAATATCAGAATCTAATTGAAATTGTGTGTGATCATATTCTGAAGATGTTTCAAAGTTTTCTAATGTGTTCAAGACTTGACTATCTTCACTAACCTTAGAGAGAGTAAAGACAGGTTGTATAGCATCTTCATCATCGACCCATTCATTATCTCCTACTTTTGTAATTGCTTTTGCTGGAGGATACAAAGTAAATTTCTTTGTTGAACTACCATCAGAAATGTACATGTCACCAGATCTACAACTAATAAAAGCATCAGCTGTGGCTAGCCAAGGTCTTCCTAAGATGAGTGGGTTTCCTCCTAGATTATTCTTCGGAGTCAAAATCATGAAATCCACTGGATATTCCCAAGAATCTAAGGAGACCGAAATATCTTCTAGTACACCATCTGGTTTGATTATTGATCTATCTGCAAGTTGCAATAAGGTAGGTGTGAAAAGAAGATTAGGAATTTTAAGCTGTTCCATAGTCTGTCTACTCATAATGTTTATAGCAGCCCCTAAGTCAATCAATGTATTTGAAATTTCTATTCCATTTATGTGTGTCTTGACAATTGGACTACCTGGATCTACATATTTTTTCATGGTAATCTTTCCCATCATGATATCTACTATTTTTCCTACAAGGTGGATTGTTTTTGTGTCTCTTGGTTTCCTACCTCGTCTTTTAATACTTAACTCCTTTATTGTTTTTGCTAGAATAGGAATCTCTCTAATGGCTTGTAGCAAGGGAATATTGATATAGACATTCTTTAATTCATCTAGGAAATCATAGTCAGGCAACAAGATTTGTTTTTCCACCCCCCTGTCAATTTGTAATCTCTCAGGGAAAGGAGGTGTGGATGTAGATACATGTTGCTCAACTATAGGAGTTGTGGAGGTTGATTCTTTTTGTTTTTCTTTTTGAGTGGTTGGGTTTTGAAGGTATGCTTCTCCAAAACTTTTATTAACTTTCAAAGAATCCTCCTCAGAAGCATCATGCTCTTGAACATCTATAGAAGGTTTTTCCTTTTCTAAAATCCTTCCAGATCTAAGTTGAACATCATTGAGATCTAGAGGAACAATCATGTAGGTAGAAAATGGTTGTCCTTATACCATGTAAGCATTTTGAGGGTTTTGTTTGTTGGGATTTGGTAATGGTTGGGTTGGTAGTTGATTTGGCTTCTGTTGAAATGGAATCAAGAGTTGAGCATTTTGATTTTGTTGAGGAGGTTGTTGTTGTGGATTTTGTTGTTAGTTTTGTGGGGGAAGATAGCCCTGATAAGATGGGGGATATTGATAATATTGAGCAAATCTCCCATAAGGATTTTGTACCCCTTATGCCCATGATTGAGATTGATACTGATTTTGAGGTTGAGGCCAAGGTTGTTCCCAAGAATTCCAATTTGGTGGGGGCTGAAAATTCATTGGATTGTTAAATCCTTGATTTTGTTTCCCTTGCCAAGGTCTTCTTGAAACAAATCAAAGAGATTCTACATAATTTAGATCCTCCTAAAAGATAGCCTTAAGCCCTGGAATTGAAGGACAATCCTTGGTCTCATGAATTTCTAAGAAAATCATACATGTTTTTATAACTTTTGCATCTAAGGGACATTCTCTTAGAGCATGTGTCTTTCTACATTTTGGGCAAAAGATAGCTAAGGCATCAACTTCTATTTTCTACTTTTTTTGAATTTTGAGGGTGTCTAGTTGTTCACTAAGACTCCCTAGAATGTCAGTTTTGAACTCATCAAGCATATTTCCAATATTTTCCCTACTTACTGTCCCAGTTGCAAATTTGTTTTCTCTAATAAGAGAAGGATCTCTAGGCCCTTTTCTAGTTTTAGATTTTCCCCTTGAGATATGGACACATAGTTTTGCTATGTCACTTAGTGGAAGTTGAGAGATGTCTCCCTTCCCCATCATGTCTAAAATATCTATCCATTCATCTCTAATGGCTTTCAAGGTTTCCTCATCTAAATTGTTCATTTTTGCTCTCTTTAAGTTGTATTGAAACCTCTCAAGCATATCCTCTAAATTATCATCTTCTTTTTGCATCATTTTGAATACCTCATCCATATGATTAGTAGGCATACAATAATCCAGATATCTATCGAAAAATGCCTGCCTCATATCATTCCAAGTCCTAGTAGATTGAGTGATTAAACCCATAAACCATTTCAGAGCAGCCCCT
>APFE030864946.1:0-24960 GCA_000404065.3 Pinus taeda | reverse complement strand
GCAGCCTTTCAAGAAAAATAAAAAAGAAAATTCCAGAAACTGGTCAAACTATAAAATCAGAAACAGACCAAACAGAATCAGTAAGCCAGCAAGCTCCTGAGCCCTGATAGGCTTGACAAACGCCCAACAAGGAACAACAAGAATGTTGTTCCCCAGCGGAGTCGCCAGTTCTGTTGCGGGATATTATCCCCTAAGGTTCTTGGGTGGAACCTTAGCAGACTGAAAGTTATCTAAGTTAGGAAACACACCCACACACAATCGTTTATGCTATAATAACTACTTCTAGGGTGAGAGGGGCATACCTGAGGTCCTACGTTTGGGTAGTTACTCAAGGGTGCAAACCCTTCTTCACGTCCCTTCCGCTCCTTTGTCCTGTAAAACCCACAATTCCACGAACTGCAATAGTATATGGACAAAATTTTACATAAAAATGATCTTTATGTTATATGATAGATGAGTTAGTTACAAAATTATAAACATCTATTCAAGTATGAACTTCACATATAAATATCATTAACACAAAGGAAGAAGCGTTTCGGGAACAAGACGTGTTTCTTTATTAGATAAATAAAATAATATGGAAAAAGAGCAATATCACCTGAATCTGCTTCTGCAGGCTCAAAGCTCAGCCTCCTTCTGGATCCGTCCCGCTTCAAGCCACTAGTAGGTCACCTTCCATTACTCACTCCAAGATGTGATGGGAAAGAATGAACATCCAAACACAAGGAAACAAGGGTTTCCTATACGAGATGGGCGAAGTGCAGAAGGCACAAGGGTCTTCAGACCTGATCAGGGGGAAAAAAACTCAGTATAATAACCTTGCTCTATGATCTCTCCTCCTTAGGCCTTCCCCTTGATGTCTTTTTATACCAACTCCAAGGTAGTTTTTTAGTTAGGAATTGGTTGGGGACAGTTGAGGCCACGGGCACTGACAGGTGATCAGCAGGTAAAACCCGCGATCTCCGCCCGAAAATAAGGAGTTTTTATATTTTTTAAGTGTTTTAATACATATACGCGGGTTAGGTATGTATGAACCCGCGTATACACGCGTTTAACTCAGGGCAATGTCGCGTATAGGGAATAAAACACTGTTTTTTAGATATATGACCAGGTCTGGAAGGAGGGGTTGCCCTAGGCCATGGCTAAAGCATCACAAACCATACTGGTGAGATTTGGAGCTATAACACAAGGAGGTATATCAGCCACCATTATATCCATGACCACACTTTTGACTCGGTTCTGAGCCAAATTTACCACCAGATCCTTTATCATGCCCAGGCACTTGACTCTCTTCGAGTTAAAGGAGTACAAGTCTTAATATGGTCTAGTGATTTCCAAGCCCAGTTGTTCCATTACAGATAGTGGCATGAGGTTGTGTGAAGCTCCCGAATGCAGCATGCAGTTATGAAGCAATAGGTCATGGACCAACAATGTCACATAAAAAGGTGCAGTAGAGGGATCTAATTCTTTAACATGTGGCCCAAAAACAAGCATGGGCCTCTCCTCTTGTAAGTTCAAACTATCATGGGGTGGTGGAGAGTCGAATGGATGCATAAAGTGGGAGACTTGAGCTTGGTAATGAGGCTGCTTTAGAAGCTCAGTAAGGGGAACAAGAATTTTTACCTTTTCCAACTCCTTTTGGAGATTGAATGCATGTTGAGCCTTTTTTGCATCTCTTCGCTCTGTTTTTTCTCCCTTCCCGCTGCGAGCTATCAACTGCATGTCTGCTTCTTTTCATGTGTCTCCCTTAGGATCATTTCTCTCTTTGTTTGCAGAGACTCCTGCCTTGGGTGGGTTAGGATGCAGCTTACCCTTCCCTTTGCCTGGTGCTGGAGGAAGCACTTGGGGAGCGGCTTCCCCTTGTTGTTCTAACTCCCTCATTCTCTTCTTGGAAGATATTAGATTATACTTACATTGTGGCTGAGTCTGCATGAACTCTACAAATTGTTTGCAATAATAATCTAGATCTTCATCTTCTGCACTTTCTTCTCTCTAAGGAGTGGCTTGCTGGTGAGCCATACTCTCATATTCCTCTTCAGCAAAGCCAACAAATATATTGCCCTACATATCTTGAGTATCCAATGATTGTTCATCAAGACCATCTTCCAAGTATAAGGGATGCAGAATTTAATCAAGCTATTCCTTTCTTTCCCTCGGAAGTAGTTGTAGTGGATGCCTTCTATATTGTTGGTTATAGCCTCGATTATTGATTTGAGAATTTTTCCTTGAGAGGTTCTTGTTCTCGATTTCAAGCTCCCCAACCTTCTATGATAAACTTTTTATGAGTTTATCCAAATCATCTATCTTCAAGTCTGATGATTCTCTATTCATACCAGAGAAGGATGTCTCCTCTTTCCCTCTCTGGGGTTCCATGGGCTCTTGATTTACCCTCGTCTTTCCTACTAAGGCCATATTTGCTTCTACTTCAAGAGCATCAATTTGAAGTTGGTCCAAAGTGGTATATTTCCTTTCTCTCAGGGTAAAACCAACATCAGAGTCGAAATCTCCCAATAAAACCACTCGGGCTACAGTTGGGGGAGGCTTTATGTCAACTGGTAGGTTATTGAACTGCTTGTTGAATCTTTTGATAAATTTTGTAGTATCCTCCTTTATATTTTTCCTTATTGCATTGAACTCAGTAAGTAGGTACTCATGGTTCCTCTTTTCTCCCCATTTCTGGGTGAAAGAGTTTTCAATCTGCTCCCATGTAGTGATGGAGGCATTAGGCAGGGATTTGAACCATTTTCTAGCCTCTCCATCGAGGGATTATACAAACAGTCTCATAACCACATCCAACTGCTATACATTTATGTTCTCGGCAAAATAACTGAAGGTTTCAATGTGGTTTTGTGTCGTATTATCATCTTCCCCATTGAACCTAGGTATATGCTTTAGGTAGTCTTGGGGCATTGCACTCATAGGCTGGGATCAAGAGGCGCATATTTATTTGAGCAAAAAGCTTGGGAGAGCCATCTGGACTAGTGGAGGGAGATTCAAATATGCTTGAGGGACTGGGATTAAGACCACAATGGTTGTAGGGGAAGGAGAGTATGTCAGGGCCTTATGAGTAAGTTTTGAATACTGAGCAGAAGCAGGGTGAGAACTAGAAGAGGGAAGTTCGAGGGCTGATGAGATGGTAGCTCAGTCTGGGGGAGTTTTCTCTTTCCAGGCTTTCTTAAAAATCAATCTTTCAGGGTCAGATACAAATGGGGCTTTCTGTTGGGATACGGGCACTTGCATTAACATACAACTTACCAACGAATCTATAAGAGAGCTTGAAACACATCTAGCAACAATAACCACATGAATCAGTTGAAGAAGCATGAACATTTTAATGAGTGAAACAGGGGGAACACACACTGTAATCCTTTGGAGATGGAATCACCACAGTGTCATTGATATTCCAAAAGACCTATATTACAAAGGAAATACAGTCTGAAATTATACATGTAGTCTTTTTCCTAGAATTTCTTAACTCGCTCTAAGTCTTGCATTCCTCTATTTATCTGGGGAGAGGGGCAAGAGAATTAATTACATGAAATATCTAATGTCCCTATTCCTCGGTCTGATAGAATAGTTGTATCAGCCTTAAATGGCTCTATGGCCCAAAAATGTTACAGAGTTGAATGCTTTAGGATGGGCGGTACATTTCAGTACAACAAAATAAATGGACCTGAAGGAAAAGGAACCAAGGATTTTCTAGCCCCTCTTGTGATCATATCAGTATGTTGGTGTTATCGTGGCATAGAGTATGCCCCTGCTGCACTATCTTACATCCCTCTATCTTTTCTGTCACTACTTTCTTTGTCGCTGACTCTCGGCTCCACGTTTCAGCGTCCTTCCTCTGAATCAACCCATTCTTCGTCTTCAAGGTCCACCTTCTCGTATTGATCCACTAGTTGTTGACCCGCCTCCCCTTTAAAACGATGTATTGTGTCTTCAATGCCTCGGTGCGGTAGTTGAGCAACTTTCTTTATTCATCAGCACAATTTCATAGTTGCTGGCCTTTTCCTCTACAACAGACGAAACGAGCCTTTTCAATTTCCCCCCTAACCAGTGGAGTAGGCCTCTTGTCCGGGCGCAGGGTCTTTATAAACATGGTTTTAATCTTTTATCGCGTTCGGAAGAAAATCTTGCATGTTGCAATCGACTGATGGAACAGTCGATATCTCTTAAGTGGGAGCCTTTTTCCTTCGTTGATGGCCAATGTGCGATATTGTTGTCGCTCGACACATGTACCCAGCGAAGGAGAGAGAGAAGTGTCCGCCCGACCCCGTTTAGGAAGCATTTCCTGTGTTAGGCCTTCATCGACTCTCTTAGCGATTTTGGTATATATTGCAAATTGACCCCTTGCCATAGTCCTTGTCCTTTGTAACTCGTCAATGGCCGATGTGTGAGATGCAATATCACAAATCGCAACCGGTCTCCCCGAACCGTCGATAAGTCTTACGCATTTTACCTTTTGCCTTTGCTGATGGTCAATATGCGATGAGCTCCTTATGTCCCAATTACGATTATTTCCCAACACTTAACCAATTCTTCATTTTCTAGGCTCTTCATATAGGTCCTTCCATGGGCTCTAACTTTAGCTCTAGAACTCCGCTTTTAGACTTCCATATACCATTGGAAAGCTCCTCCTGAGCACTAGGCAATGGAGGGGGTCTGATCTGGCTCTGGTAGCTTCTGTGGCTCAAAATTTGGTTCCCAAACATCACTGCTATTTAAATTTTGAGACAATTAGTGACTGAAAAAGCAATGAATAACAATAGTAGATACGAACAAAATTTCAACTTTAATGATGACAGTGTTACACATTTCATTGAGCTATAAAATGAAACTCTCAACTCAATAATTATAAAAGAAAAAAAATTCAAAAAAATTATCATTAAATATATTAAAAAATCATTATTTTAAGATTATAAACCATTCCAAACCTTTTCTCACATTCTGTACGGCTTATAAATGCAAACGGTGGCATAAGTGGTACCCATTTCACCTAGAAAGTATTATACAAATGCAAAGAAACAAGATTTAAACTCCAAGGCACTAATTTCAAAAGTACTATTTCGTTAAATTAGATTAAAGGCACTAATTTCATAAGTACTATTTCAACAAATTAGATTAAAGGCACTAATTTCAGAAGTACTATTTCCATCGATTGGGTTAAAGACATTAATTTCAAAAGTGTTATTTCAACCAATGGGATTAAAGATGTATTTATAGAATAAAGGGAAATTTCTAAAAAAGTTATCAATAAATATATTATGAAATATTTTGTTTTAACATTATAAAACATATTAAACCTTTTCTTAAATTTTATATGGCCGCTTAAAGCGGGTAAAATTTTGCTTTTACCAGAGTTGTTTATGTATTTATTACTAAATTTAAATAAATAATTTTTTTATTTGAGGATATAATTTTCAAATATTATATAAAATATACATCCCCAAGGTAGGCTTACCCATACTCTATACTCAAATAATAGAGCATGTCTACCCATACAACATATTGCAGACTCATGTCTTGAAGGACTAGTCATGATACAATGTAGATCTCTGTCACAGTAGATATCAATAGGATTTAAGACCAATGTGGGTGTGGAAATGATGGCCTTAAAAGTGCATAATACATTCTCCAACATAACTTGGGGGAGACAATGTGCTTGAGTGAAGAAGCCCCATTCCCCAAGGTCTTCAACTTGTCCCGATGGTATTACTCGACTACATGTGAATGAATGAACTGACGTTAAGCATGAAGGGAGACTATATGATTAACAAGCATTAAGGTATTCCAGTAATAGACATGAGGGAAACCACCACTCATCAAAATGGTTACCAAAGTACCTAGCACAACCTATCAAGTGCAAATCAATGATTTGATGTCGATCACTTGTAAGATCAGTCAACATGGGCCAATGAGGAAAACCTGTTATCAACCACGAGGAAGCTTGGCACTATGGACTTCATTTTCCAAGGTATTTGATAGTTTCTAGATTTACATCCAAGATAAGGTATTGACATCAATGGGAAGAGATTTGTCTAAGGAGGACTTTGATGTACTCCACATCATTTGACATCAAAGTGATGTGAAGATGAGATCACTAATGATAGAAAATGAAGAATTGATAAACAATTGAAACAAGGATGATGGACGCAAAAGATAGAATGATACTACAAATGGTTCACTCTAACTAGTACTTCCTTTGAACATATAATGGAATGACACAAATGTGAACTTGGTAGCTTGGATTGAAGAATACCATATATACATAGTGGCGACATAAGAAGCATCACCAAAGCTTAAGGACTAGAAGGGTAACAAATCAAGTTAGATACTAACTTAATAACAAAGTGATCCAACTCATGCTGATGGTGGCTTTATGTCAGGAAAAGACCAATTATAAGAGGATGACGCAAATGAGTGCCATGTTCAAGGACAACTGATAATCAACAGAAAATTTAGGGAAAATATTTCATTAATTGGCTATTTTTTGGACATTTTCTGAAAAATATTCTCTCATTTGGTTAAAAATGTAGAAATTATGATGTGGATTTGCAACTACTTGTGAATTGTTAACCAAAATCACAAGACAAAAACCTACGCTATTGCTCTACGGAAATAAATTCATAATTTAGAACAAAAATCTCAAACATGCAATAAGAAATAACACACATGCACACAATAATTTTCTTGGGGAAAGCAATCTGCTAAAAACCCTAATGCCTGCTTGCATTAATATGATGAATAGAGATGTATTACAATTGCTTTTCTCGACTGATCACAACCTGCAAGTGAATAACCTATCTCTCTGCTCACTAAGAAGATCTGACCCAGACTCAATTAATTTTTGCCTCTTCATGAGCCTCTATTTCTTTGCACAATTCCTTGAGAAATTAGTCCCCTATTATTTAGGAATTTCTCCAAAATGGATTGCATAATTCCTAAGGTTGATCATTGGACTGCATGCAACACTTGTACACTCAAGAATACTCTACAAATGATCTTACACTGCCTTGGAATCTCCATCGTGGTTAGGGAACTCGAATTCTATGCATGCACAAGCTATTTTCGGTTGATTGATTAGTTAATTAGATGATCACTGAGTTTTACTAAAGTCCCTCTGCACAATTGACGTTCCACTAATTCCTCCAACAGTTGGAACTAGTTTAACTGAAAACAACTTGAAATAACTAACTTTGATTACTACAAATTAGCAATTACACATGCTTAACTGAACTCTAACTCCTCCAACTCGAATTTACTGAGTAAATTGGGTGACACAAGCCATGTCACACAAGTTAACTACATCCAAGTTTTCTGTTGATTTATAAATTCAAATTTTCTCAATTTAATCAAGGCAAAATCAAATTGAAAAATTCTTGGTGCATTTTTCAACACTCCCTCTCAGCAAGAAAGGCACTATCAACCACCCCTATCCTACACCTATGGAACTCAAACTTCCCTATTGACAAGGCCTCTGTCAAAATGTTAACATCTTGTTCCTCTGTCGGAATGTATTGTAGAAACATTATCCACCTCTACACACAATCCCGTAAATGATGATATCGGATATCTATATGCTTGGATCGATCGTGAAATACATGATTATTAGAGAGCTTAATGCAGCTCTAATTATCAAAGTAGATCACAATTGGATCCATCATCTGATCAAACAATCCAACAAGTATCGATCTCATCCAGATCACCTCACATGTTGCTTGACTTGCAGCCATGTATTTTGCTTCTGCCAAGCTTAGTGCCACAGATATTTGCTTCCTGTTGTACCATAAAATCACTCTAGACCCAACATTAAAAATTCCACCTAATGTACTATTTCAATCTGATGGACTCCTTGCCCAATCTGCATCTATGAATCCACATAGCTTCACTCCCTTTGTTTGTTTGTACCATAGTCCAAACGAGGTAGTGCCTCTGAGGTACCATAAGACATGCTTTGTTGCCTTCCAAAATAATTTGGTTGGCCTAACCATAGCTTGGCTCAGTTGATTGACTGCATAGAAATATATGGTCATGTCTTCACAAGATACATGAGTGAACCCACTCGCTAACGATAAATGGTAGCATCCACTTCCTCACCTGAAGTGGCATCCTCCTTCCTCCAATTGGTCACTAGAGGTGTCTCAATGGGTTTGTAACTCTCCATGTAGAAAAATTTTAGTATCTCATTTGCATACCTTCCTTGAGAGACAAACAGTTCCCCATCACCTTTCCATACTTCCAACCTAAGGAAATAATGCATGAGACCCATGTTCTTCATTTCAAATTCCCTTGCAAGGTCCTCCTTTCAAGATCTGATCAACCGCTCATCACCATTTAAAATCAAAGCATCAACATATAATACAATAATAATCAATTTACCTTCTACCAAGATATGATAGAGGTTTGCATCCACTTCACTTTTGGTGAAGCCCAAACAGGTGAGATAGCTATCGATATTGGTGTACCAAGCACTGGGTGCTTGTTTGAGACCGTACAATGCTTGCTTGAGTTTGCACACATGTGACTCCCGATCAAATGTTTCAAAACTTTCTAGTTGCTCAATGTACACCTTCTCCTTAATAAGTCCATTGAGGAATGTTGTTTTTATATCCATCTGGTGTATCTTCCACCCCATCTGCGTAGCTAGAGCAAGAATTGATCTAATGGATGAATACCTTGCTACATGAGCAAAGGTATCCTCATAGTCAATTCCTTCAACTTGAGAGCACCTCTTTCCCACAAATTTGGCCTTATACTTATCTATGCTTCCGTCAGATACCTTCTTCACCTTGAATATCCATCTCAAACTCACAACTAATTTATTTTTTTGTCTTGGTACCACTTCCCAAACACTGTTCTTTATAATGGATTCGTATTCCTCCACCATTGCATGAAGCCATACAGGTTTTTCTATTTCTTCCTCAAAAGAGGATGGCTCAATCTCTACAATCTCATTCATTAGAGACATGTAGCCGGTGTATCAATCAGGTGACCTTTTCTACATGTGCTAATTTGAAGGAGCACCCACATTCTCCCTCACATCCTTCACAATTCTTTTAGGTTCCCTAGTTCTTTTCCTTCCTTCTTTGGATGGTTCTGCTTGAGTGGTTGTCTCCACTCTTTGTTCCTCAATTTATGGCTACTCCACAACTTCCTGACATTCCTCCTTTGGAGCTAAAATCTCCTCTTCTGGTGGGATCTTAATCTCCCTCTCAAGAGAGCACCACATCGCTTTCTCCTCATGAAATTTTACATCCCTTCACATAACTATCATTCTGAGGGATGATAGGTACACACGGTAGTTGTGGGGAGTTTCTTTTTAACCCACAAATACCATTAATTCTACTGTCAACTCAATCTTCTTCCTTGATTCTTTGGAGACATGACAGTATACAAAGGCTCCAAAAATTTTGAAGTGTGGTACGTCTAGTTTTCTCCAGAATCCAATGAGCACTCTGGTTCTACAAATAGATTTTTGTGTTGCATGCTTCAGCCCATAAGTTTAGAGGTAGGCCTTGGTCATGCAACATCGCCCTCACTACTCCCACAATGCTACGGTTCTTCCTCTCAGTCACCCCATTCTGTTGTGGGTTGTGGGGTGTTGTCAACTCTTGTCAAATGCCTTCTTTTACACATAAATTTTTAAATTCATTCGAAACATACTCAACTCCATTATTGCTCTTGATAGCCTTCACCTTCTTGCTATTTTCTTTCTCAACTAGTGCCTTGAATTCTACGAACTTGGGGAATGTCTCATCTTTCTTCTGCATGAAGAATATCCAACACTTACGTGAGAAGTCATCAATAAAAATGACAAAATATTTGTGTCTGCCATTGGAGACTATCGAGAAAGGTCCACAGACATCAGATTGGATCCTTTATAGGACTGCATGTTCTTTGATGTCTCGATCATGGAATGTAGATTTTGGGTACTTCCCCAAAGTACATCCTTTGCATACATCTTGTTGCTCAAGTGATCCTTTGGGGATGCATGTAGATATTTGCGGCATAATATTCAGGGTGCCATGATGAAAATTCCTGTCTTCTAAGCCAAATTTCACCGACATCACGACTTTGCACCTTCTTTTCCTTTATGCTTGGTGCAACACAGTCTTCCACATCTAGCATACACAAGTTCTTCACATGAACCCCAATATGCTTCACTTATCCTGTGGCTATATGTCTCAGGAATTCCTTTTCTTTATTGAAGATCACATCATAACCACGGTATTCCAAAACTGCAACAAAGATGAGATTTTTCTTAAGGCCTAGAACAAACATGACATACTTGAGTTTGAGAGGGGAGCCTGACTCTCTTTGAAATGTGATTGTAACAACCCCGGTCATGATGTACTGTTATGTACCTAGGGGGGGTAATATGGGGTACCGAGGGAGGTACCCAAGGTAATATTTTAATAATGGGATGGGCCATAGTAATAAATAAGGTGGTTAACCCATGTCATGTAAGGGACCACAAGTAGTTAATAATAATGTAATGGGCCCATGGTATTAGTTGATGGTATGAGTAAACCATGGTATCGATGCATGGTATTGTATGTATGAGGCCTATATAGAGGCTGGAGACTCCACATGGAGAGATATGAAGAGAAGTATTCTTGTATGAACAGGCATATGGCTTGTGGAGTTTCTCCTTCCTTAAGGAGTGAATGTATGGTGTTGCCCTACCTTAAGGGTTTGATCAATAAAGAATCCTTTCATAATATTCTTGGGTTTATTTGCATTATCTTATACTTTCTTATCAGATCTATAATATTCTTGGGTTAGATCTACAACAAGTGGTATCAGAGCTACAACAAGTAGCGTATCAGAGCTACAACAAGTGGTATCGAAGCTACAACATGTACCTTCCATCATCCCCTAGCTCGATGTGCATCTGCAAATATTCTCATCCAGGTCACTGAAACAATATCTACACGTTGTCATGTGGAATGAGGAACCTAAGTCCAAGTACCACATGATCCCCTTCATTGTGTTGGCCATCCATGCGATAATGGTAAATTTAAGCTTGAACTTTGAAGCCAAGGCTTCATCTGCTACTCCTCCTAAGGTCTTATTTCTTGCCTTTTTGCGTGGACACTTCGTGGCATAGTGCCTAAATTCATGACAATGGAAGCATTTAATTTTTGACAAATCTTTCTTCTATCCCCCTTGGTTAGGTTCTAGTTTGGATTGAGATTTATTCCCTTTTCCCTTATTTTCCTTTCCATCCAATGCAATTTTTTCTTCATCCTCAACCTTGGATGAATTCCCATCTCTGGTATTCCACCTTATTTCCTCTTGTACCAAATCGGGCCATAAGCGTCCCCTATTTGGTAATTTCTCCCTCTCGTTCACTAAATATTGGTAGATATGCCATATCTTAGGAAAGCATAGAAGGGATAAGCTCACAAAATCATCATCTAAAATAATAACACCAACTCCTACAAGCTCATCACAAACTTGTGTGAAACTGCTCATATATTGTGGGATAGGGTCATTCTTCTGCATCTTGATATTTTGAAGTTTATCCTTGAGAACCAGCGTCCTGTGATCACTACTATTCTGGAACAGATCTGTCAATTCCTGGCACATTTCATAAGGAGTTTCTTTCCCATGGAGATTGGTGACAATGTGGTCCCGTACTCCCTCCAATATTATTCTCCTCACCTTGGCTACATCTTTCTCCCACTCAGCAAGGTTTTGGGCATCGAATGCTTGTGGTTTTACAACATTTGTCTTGATGTATTATAGCAATCCATTTTCATGTAATACCACATCCATACGATCCTTCCTTGGGATGAAATTAGAGCTTCCTTCCAAGGCATACTCTAGACTCAACCCATTGAAGGTCATCTTCTCAGCTCTAAAGAGATCCTGCTACACTGAACTGCAAATTCAAACTTCTTGAGAAACAACTTCAAAATTCTTCCTTTAATGTGAATCCTACTCTAATATCATGTAGAAATTATGATGTAGATTTGCAACTGCTCATGAAGTTTTAATCAAAATCACAAGACATAATCCTACATTATTACTCTATGAAAATCAATTCATAATTTGGAACAAAAATCTTAGATGTGCAATAAGAAATAACACACATGCACACAATATTTTTCTTGAGGAAAGCAATATTCTAAAATCCCCAATGGCTTATTGCATTAATCTGATGAATAGAGATGTATTACAATTTATTTGCTCAACTAAGTACAACATGTAAGTGAATAACCTATCTCTCTTCTCACTGAGAAGATCCAACCCAAAAATTGGTTAATTTTTTCCTCTACTTGAGCCCCTATTTCCTTGCACAATTCCTTGAGAAATTAGGCCCCTATTATTTAGTAATTTCTCCAAAATGGATTTCGCAATTCCCAAGGTTGATCATCGGACTGCATGCAACACTTGTACACTCAAGGCTAGTCTATAAATGATGTTACACTACCTTGGAATCTCCACCACGGCTGGGTAAATCGAATTATCTACATGCACTATATATTTTTGGGTTGATTGATCATTTAATTGGATGATCACTGAGCTTAACTGAAGCCCCATAGCACAACTGACCTTCCACTAGTTCCTCCAATAGTTGGAACAAGTTTAACTGAAAAACAACTTGAGATAACTAACCTTGATTGCTACAAATTAGCAATCATGAATGCTTAACTGAACTCTAAGTCCTCCAACTTGAATTTATTCAGTAAACTGGGTGACACAATCCATGTCACACAAGTTAACTACATCCAAGTTATTTGTTGATGTGGAAATTCGAATTTTCTCAATTTAATCAAGGCAAAATCAAATTGAGAATTTCTTGTTGCATTTTTCAACAAAAAAAATGACTATTTTTTACATATATATGATTAAATGGATAATATTTGCCAAAAATCTATAAATTTAAATAGTAAATTTCATGTTCTTTATTGAATATTCACCTACATTTTATATGTACGAATTTTCAAACTAGAATAGTCGCTTATAATACTATAAATAGGGTTAATATTTGAATCCTTAAAAAATACCTTGTCGACAATTGTCATGATAAAATAAGGAACAATGGACTCTTCCCCCTTTCCCCTTTTTGTATAGGTGATCCCATTCATTGTTTAACAAGCATGAAATAGAAGACAAGTGAGCTCAATAGTGTCTTTTTCATTCAATTTTAATGAACCTGAAAATTAGTTAAAAGAATTCTTGAATCAGTGTATTTTTCATAAGTTTTATAGAAAGGAAAAAAAAGAGATAAAAGTATGCTCATGTCTTTCTCATGCTTTAACAAGCACGAGAATAAAGAATATTTTTCTCAGTAACTTTCATCTTAATTGACAAGTAGGAAAGAATGGAAAGAAATTAGCATTTTCAAGTAGAGTAACGAGTGTGAAAAGGTTACAAAAGAAGCTCGAGATTTGCATTGTTTAACGACCATGAAAAGAAGACCAAAAAAACGTTAATTTCAGACAAACAAGTGGGATAATGGTATGCAACTAGTTTTGAGGCTGACAAAGTTGACCTAAGCAAACAAAAATATAGGGGAAAAGTGCCTTGCAATGGAAATCCACTCACTCTAGTGGTCTCTCTGAAAGGGTGATATGGGTTGTAAGATGGAGGCAAGACTGATGAGAAGGAAATATCAAGCATGGATACAAGGTTGGAAATTTTGATGAAGGCAAGTAGCATTATGACAACATCTACCAATAAATTGAAGATCATATGCATAGGAGACCAAAAAGTAATGATAAACATAGTGCGGATCCCCCTATAAGGGGTATAAATTGCCTAAAATAATAGACAAAGAAATGCATGAGGCTCAAGTTTGATGTTATGGTGGCCTCTAAAGAGGATACCCAAACTTACAAATGAACATAGCATGGGCACCAAAATGGTAACTTGGTGTTATTCTAGCATGAAGGGTAGGATTTTCCACACAAGTTACAGTGTGCAAAAAAGCATGGCTAATGTCGCAACTTGAATGGGTGAGACCTAAGGCACAGTGAAACAGTATGGGAAAGGCCAAAATTTAGTGGAAAGGTTGATGTGGATCCTAACCTTATATATCATTTTCAGAAGTATACCTCAAGTCACTATGAAATGTGGTACAAACCCCTCTTTCCTATCCAACAGAGAGACAAAAACTCCTCACATAATCATTAGTAGCATGATAATATAATAAAAGTACATTAAAATATCCCCAAGAATGAAATATCTAAAAAAGAGAGGTATGATCAATGTGAAAAAGAGATATTTTGAGACCATTTTCCCCATAGAAAAGAGGATATTTTAACCATTGTGCTCATTTGTTACGCAAAAGGAGATAAATTGTGGAGAAACCCTCTTGTTGTCATATTTTATTTTTCAGATCCTTGGAGCATTAGGCCACAAAATGAGATGATTTCACCACCAGGCCAAAGCTCTTAACCTCCTCTTGCATTTGATATGTATTTTACCTTACTTTTCCCTAAAAACTGGCTATTGGTGTGACCTTTTCCAAGTCAAATGCGCTCCAATACTATATCATAAAGTAAAGGGATATTTGTTGGGCTCTTCAATGCTACCCTATGAAGGGAACAGATCATTGCAACTCTCCTTGAACCCATTGGCAGAACATTGAAGCCTTTGTTTTGTAGATCTATCCTAGGGGAAGCAAGGGTTGGTCCCAGCTTCTAGTCAGGGTCATGTCATTGATTAGGGTTTTCCATATAGTGGATAGAACAAGATATCAAGCTTCACTAAACTTAATGCAATCCATTCCTTTCATTCAAAGGACAAATAAAATATGGTGACATATCTTATGACCCTCGTAGTCCAATGCAAGTTGTTGCTCCACTCTAGCAACTGGAAATATTACTCCTACTTGGAGATCTCATTCCAACTTATTCATTCAAATAGATACACACATGCACAAACGAACAAGGATAATTTCATATGCCACAAAATTATCTAATCACAAAAAATATATCATGATCTCATAGATATACATAATGTAGGGGGAAACCAAATTGATATTTATACAAAAATTCAATACAACAACAAAATTACACCTCTCGGTATAGAGTACTCTCCTCCAATCCCTTGCCCCTTATTATCCTTGGCTTACTCAGAAATGGGCCCATTCATGAAGCATGAGAATACTCTCTAGTGATATTTCCATAGCATTACATGTTATTATATTAACTTAATCCTCTTCTTACACTCGTAATAGGGTTTGTCTATATAAGTTTTTCCTAGATCTATGGGGATGTATATAGACGCTTAGGTCCAAGAGAAGTTAGGCTTAATGGTATTTGAATTTGGTGGATACAAGTCATGGATAGGCTTGATGAAATGTGAACCAAGAAATTACAATTCATGCACAAGTTTCATGCTCAATTATGATATTTTCCCAACTCACTATGAACTTTCTTTTCAGCTGTTAGCGCTCAAATCTACCTTAGGCTGAAATAAGGTAAGACTCAAGGCCACATCAAACCACGCTCAGCCTTGTAGCTAGCCCTACGAGGACAGGAGAGGGCTCTCTCTGGGTCAAACTCGGCAAAAGATAATCAAAAAGGCTTGAGATGACCGAATTGATGACTGATTTTAGGCTAGGTATGAAGTACAAAGAGTTTAGAATTGATTTTTGATGATTTTGTTGAATTCAAGGGAAAGGCAAATTTGGGTGCGGGGATGAGGCACAGTTTTTGCAGAGATCTACTTGGGGCAAGATAGGCGATTGTTTTGATGCCTTAAAGCAGGTGAGATGGGTAGATCAGACTGGTGAGGGGCTAAGGAGAGCAAGGGAGTCTCAAGGATTCTCCTTAAACTGAAGAAAACATATAAGATTAAACAAATTTAAATGCAGAGCATAGCAATTTCATGGATTCTACCTTAACACTTCATTTGTTTAATTACAAAAGATTCAATAGAGATAATGATGCACATACACAACTTACAAGTACTGAGAGAAACACACCATCAACACATAAAGCCACATGGATCCAAAATAGTGCTGCAAAACCCTAGTCTTTCCTTTGCCAAAAAATGCAAATAAGATATGTACAATATAGTGTCAAGCTATTCCCAAGAGTCCAACCTTTCCAACCTCTGAAAATGATTGAGAAATTACATCATATAGACCATCCTAACCCCTTTCCTTGCCTCTAGGGGTCGAGCTCATCATTCTAGGAGCTGTTTGAACTAATTCTAAACAAGGAACTGAAATCTAGGCAGTCAAACAACTTACCCCTATATGCTAGGAAACTAATTCATTCATTTAATTTTCACCTTTTACTGAATGAATCCTCTAGAACAAGTAAAAATGTGCCAAAATTACATCATACACATCAAATTACATCAATTTGGGTCAAACATCACATCAAGAGGTGAAAGTAGTCATAATTGGCCGAAATTCTGAGCTGGAAGGTGAAAATTTGACCAAAAAACCATGTGCGTCGCACGCCTTTCCACCTGTTTTTGGTGCACTTATCGGTATCCAAATTGAGCTCAGGATGGCTTGTTGGAAATCCCTTGATGTCTACTTTCCAACCCAAGTGGAATTTTCCAATTTGGTGTCCATTTTCACCTCCAAAAGTGCATTCTCCCGGAGGTACTTCCTGCTGGTGCAAAAGGTGGCAGAAAGGTGATTTTCATGGTGTTTTTGAGCCTTTTGGTCACCCAGAACTTAATGAAATGCTTTGGCAATAGCTGAGCATATATAATTCATCATGAGAAATCCAAAACTACAAGCCATTTGTGATTTGGAGCTCCCAATACTATGGGTCGCACAAGGTGTGCGACGCGTATAGGGAAAAACCTTGTTTTTTAGTGCAAAAATTCCAAAATGTCAAAAATTTCTCCAAATTTCTTGAAATTTGGACTGAAGGTTCTTCATCAAGGGCAATGATGATCCAATGATGCCTCAGCCAATATCTAGAGTCATCCATCCACTTTTCGCCTCCTTGAAGCTCTCTTTACCTTTGCTTTCAAACTCCCGATTCTCGCTCTGTACACCAAGTTCCGGGACAAGTAATGATATGTCTGCCACCTCTATGAAGCCTCATGAGTGCATGTCCTTCCAAGGGTGAGTCACTTTGGGTTTCCACTTTATAATTGAATGAATGACCAAATGACATAATTGTTGTTACACCACTGCCTTGGAGAAATAGATGTCGATGAAAGAATTGTGTTGGACTGCTCTTTTGTAGTGTGATTGAATTCAAATTTCTGCCACCAAGGGAAAAACAAATGCAACATGGACTGTTAGGGGTTGTTAGGAAGGGGAAACAATATGGAGGAATGGGAATTATTGGGAGAAATTTAATAGGGAAATATGGGAGAGGGTTTGAGGGATTTGATGTATGGGAATAGGGTTTAGGGTTTGGGATTAGTTGTATGGGTTTTGCGGTGTGAGGTTAGAGGATTTGGGATAGAGTATGTAGGAGAAGGGAGTAATGGATTTAGGTTGAAGATAAGGGAACAATGGGGGGGAGACAAAATCTTGGTGGCAAAACAGTGAGTTTTAAACCCTGGCAGCAATTGTGTTGAGGGTCTTTAGAAGTAGGTTTTGAGACTTTTTGTTGCAACCACTATCACCCATAAACCACCATCTCTTTATCATAAAATTTGCTGCAATAGCAAGATAGCAAGCCTACCTGGCAAATCTAGGCAAAGTATTAGCAATTTGGTGAAGTTTCCAACAATTTTCAGAATTGAGGCTATATGCATCGCGCGCATGCCCAACGCGCCGCGCGCACCTGATGCGTCACATAAGTGTATTTTTACATTGTGTTTTTGTGCCTGATGCGTCGCGCCCCTGCCCAACGCGCCGCGCGCCACATAGGGAATTTTGCAGGAGGCTTTCGGAGGCCTTCCTGGTGTCAAAATTGGTCGCAGGATAGCTCGTTGGAAAGGTATTTGAGTCTACTTTCGAAAACAACTAGAATTTTTCAATTTCGAGTTCATTTTCCTTGTCAAAAATCAAATCTCCCAAGACTGGTCAAAATGTGCCAAATGAGGCTGCCTCAAGGCAGAGTGCTGTTGCAGTCAACTTTTGAATGCCTTCCTCAACTCCAAAATTGAGCTCATGATAGTCATTGGAAATATATTTTTTTCTAGTTATCCTTTGACTCATCAAGAAAGTTATTTGGCCAACCAAGCTAGGAGAAAACTTGATTTTCCCAAGGTCACTTCAGAGGTGCACCAATTCTCCCAAGGCAACGGTATTTTTGACATTTCTATAAAACCATTATACCTGTGTAAAAAGTGAGGGAGGTTTTTCTTATTTGGAATGTTTTGGACAAACACCTCTCTCAGGTTTCCAAAATTAATCTTTGATTGCTCTGAAACATCTTTTGAGTGAAACTTGTCTCGATGTGTGAAACAAGGGATTTTGTCGAAATGAAGCGAAATGAAGGGGATAAGGGGCTTCTAAATTCTTGGGGAAATTTTTGGAAGTAGGGAGGGATGTTGGGAAGTAGGGGAAAGTGGAATCTCAGAGATCGAGTGACGGGAAGGGGTCCAAAAGGGAAAAACACAGGCCTAGCCTAGAAAATTGCCAAGTTGTGGCGAGAAACTAGGGTTTGTGCAAAAATGAGGAATTTGGGGGATATCAGTGATGGGAAGTGTTTAATAAGGTACATGAAGGATAGGGGAAGGTGTATGAACATCTGGATACAATTTTTGCTGATGATTTGACCATTCAAGAGAAATTGCCTTCAAAACCCTAGGAGAGGGAAATCAACCTTGCCTAGGCACAACTGAAGCAAGAACAAGCTGTAAAATGACCCAATGGAACTTGACATGATGATAAAAACCTTCTGAATGATGATAGACTTAGCTGAATGGTGACATGGACCGACATTTGGGCAACTTTGAAAGGAGTGAAAGCAAACCCTAGACCTAATGCCTAATGACCAACTTTTGCTTGAAGACTCACTAAAATGACAAAATTTGATTTTGACACCTTAAAATCACTTTGTAAGAGCATGCTTGATCACTGGAGGAAGGATGCAAACTCTGACACTAACATTGGCTCCAATGGGGATGGTAGCTCCTTGGAGGTGCCAAGAACAACAGATCTTTGGGAGAGCAGATCAACGCCTTATCCATTGGGCAATGGAGTCAAAAACTCAAACTGAAATGCATGACTGAAAGTTGATGACTTGACGACACAAATTGACTCTCACTCAACTAAGAACTGACTCGATACTTAAACACAACCGACAAACTGGAAATGATGCTCAAAGTGGAGCTTATTCATCAAAACCTACTCTAATAGTTTCATTCATCACCTGATCAAGTGAAATGAAACAACCAATGCAACCATGTAAGTATTCCATCTGCTGTTCGAATTTTCCGCAAGTGCTCACTTATGAACAACAAGAGAGAACTACTAAAAGGCAACTCCCATGACAACTTTGAAACAGATCTGTTGAATGATATAGATCCTCTATCCGCCTCCAAAAACACTGCATAAGTATCTTGAAATTCAAGCACACTGGAACTTAGCTCATCTAATGGATTACTTCTCGTTTCCTCATACCATGAATGCAAACTTTGATCTGAGCCTTATGATGAGACCTCTACTGAAAATCACAAAGTAACCGGCTGCTAGATCAAATTCATATCAGCACATGTTTCAAGCTCACATGTAGTCAATGGAGAAAGACGTTGACTGAAAACCTCATCCAAAACATCATCTATTGGATCATCAAAAACTTGAAAAGACTGCTGCAAACCATTTTCTATTGGTTCCAATGTGATTACATGATTGCCTACATGCTGCTCATTTTTTTCTTGACAGATTGTACAAAGATTCTGCCTTATAAACTGAAATGCTTCGAAACAAAAAGGTATAGAATCTTCCTGCATCATCAAATCATGTATTTCATCTTCCACACCTTCATCTGTAATCTGCCCTTCAATTTCATTTGGTGGTTGTAAATCTGATGCTACAGGCTGCTCAAGAATTTTGTTATCTGTCTCATCCGCAACATTAACACTGAGAGATTGATGATTTGTTATGGGCTGTTCATTTGAAGATTTACTATGCAATCTACCCTTCACAAACTGAAATGATTCAAAACAGAATGGTACGGAGTCACCTTGAATCATTAAATCATGTGTGTCCACTTCCAAGTCTTCAGCTACAACTTGACAATCAATGGCTTTCGGGGGTTGCAAATCTGAATATGAGAAGTCTTGAACAAAATTTTCATTGCTCTCAAGATGATTCAAATCAAGACTTGTTGACATTTGATTTCTGATTGCATGGTAGTTATCTCTGATGAACTGAAATGAATCAAAACAAAAGGCAAAGATCCTTCACTTACTTCAAACTTTGATGCACTTTCCTCATCATTTTCATAGCTGATATGCATCGGTTGATCACTATATTCGAGCTACTGAAAGTGAACTTCCTCCTCACACAAACTAGCTGCTGATTCGTCTGCAAGATTAGTTTCTTTTTGGAGAACATAATCATCATCATACTGATCAATCTGAGGCAATTCATCATCAAACATATACATCATATCAACAACTCTCTCTTCTTCACAATGATCTATAAAACAATCACTATGACAACTGGGATCAGAAACAAAATGTTGTGGGTCAGCCGCTTGTTCTTGAATGTCACTTTCATTTTTTGCAGTCATTTTTCACATCATCTCTTCTACTGCATTTACGAAAAGATCAAGATTTTCCTCTAAAAGTGTCAGCTGCTCTGAAATATTCTTCTTTTCTTCTTCCTTCAACCTTGCCCTTAAGATCAACAAGTGAGCCTCTACAGTCACTGCCTTGTTCTGCATCTTGTGAAGTGTTGCAATATCCTTTTCTCTCAGCTGAAACTATTTCCGGATCAAAGGCACTCGAATAGTGCAAGAGAGCAGATCTAAGAGAAGGTCTTATATCAACTGGCATCGAATAATAAAATTGGTTAAATCTGGCTGAAAACTGTTGTACTGTCTCCCTTGGCATTCTTTTCAGCTGGTTATACTCTTCTATAATCAAGAAAAGGTTCTGTCTGATCATCCACATGTCAAGAAAAACTTTGACAAACTGCTGGAAATCTGAAATGGTTGCATCAGGAAAGGTTTTTAACCAACTCTTGACTTTGGCTTGCAAAGAAAGAGCAAAAAGCCTTATACTAACATCTTCACTATCAACTTCAAAAAGGTCTAGAAAAGACTCAAAATTCTGCACATGTTGCTCAGCGTTGACATTATTACATTCACCATTAAACCTCGGCAAGTATAGATCATAGTTTTTGGGGAAAGCATGAAGAACAGAAGGTAAAACAAGAGGTTTATACCGATTTGGAATTTTACAAGGTGTAGGGGTATGTACAACAGGTATAGAATCAGTCTTGGTCTTTCGAGGTTCATCGATCTGAAGATGGTCATCACAAAATTTAGAAGAAAGGTCTTGATCAAGCTCAAAGGTATGCAAATCTTTGGTATTCACAATCTTCAAAGGGAAAGAATCAATTGCAGGCCGAGGATCTCTTCTCAAATATAGTATACTTTGCAAAGCCTTCTTGACATTCTTGGGAAAAGATAAGAATAATTTATGACAAAGAACAAAATGTCTTGGATGAAATTCCAACTTGAATACCTGATCTGTCCATGTTGTCCTTTCATGTTTTTGCTGGTCGGGATCATCCTCCAGTGGAGTCTTTGGATCTGATCTCGAAAATGATTTAGAGTCGCCAAGCGAATGATTTCAGCCTTGCCAGTGTCTGATCATTGTCCACCATCAACAATCAGATCTGAACTCGATACATGTACTGGGGCAATTTACAAGTTAAGGGTTATAATTACAAGCTAGACCGGAGATCGATTGAAGCAGCGTTTATCTACTATGCACTCGCAGAGCAATGTGCAGTTCGACGACTACTTGGCATGACTTCAGACTCCGTCTGTAGCTATAAATCAAATAACACTAACAAGCAAACCAGTTCTCCCCAGTCTGGTCACCACTATGTTAGCGCTCAAATCTACCTTAGGCTGAAATAAGGTAAAACTCAAGGCCACATCAAACCACGCTCAGCCTCGTAGCTAGCCCTACGAGGACAGGAGAGGGATCTCTCCAGTCAATCTCGACTAAAGGTGATCAATGAGGCTCGAGATGACTAAATTGATAACTAATTTTAGGATAGGTATGGAGTACAAGGAGTTTGAAATTGATTTTTTTGAAGTTTAGTTGAATTCAAGGGAAAGGCAATTTTGGGTGTGGGGATGAGGCACAATTTTCGAAGAGGTCTACTTGGGGCAAGGTAGGCGATTGTCTTGATGCTTTTAAAGAGAATGAATGGCTAGATATGACTGATGAGAAGTTAAGGAGAGCAAGAAAATTTCAAGGATTCTCCATAAACAGATGAAAACATGGAAAATCAAACAAACTTAAAGACAGAGCATAGCAAATAATGGATGCTACCTTAACACTTCATTTTTTCGATTGCAAAAGCTAAGAGAATGAAAGTGATACACATAAAATACTTAAAAATACTGAAATAAGCACACCATCAACACATAAAGCCACATGAATCCAAAATAGTTCTGCAAAACCCTGGTCTTTCCTTTGCCAAAAATGCAGATAAAATATGTACAATAGAGTGTCAAGCTTTTCCCAAGAGTCCAACCTCTCCAACCTCTGAAAATGATTGAGAAATTACATCATATAGACCATCCTAACCCCTTTTCCTTGCCTCTAGGGGTCGAGCTCATCATTCTAGGAGTTGTTTGAACTAATTCTAAAAACAAGGAATGAATCTAGGTAGTCCAACACAACTTACCCCTATATTGCTAGGAAACTAATTCATTCATTTAATTTTTCACCTTTTAGTGAATGAATCCTATAGAACAAGTAAAAATGTTGCCAAAATTACATCATACACATCTCAAATTACATCAAGCTGGGTCAAAACATCACATCAAGAGGTGAAACTAGTCATAACTGGCCGAAATTCTGAGCTGGAAGGTGAAAATTTGACCAAAAAACCCTGTGCACCGCACACCCTTCTACCTATTTTTGGGGCACTTCCTGGCATCCAAATTGAGCTCAGGTTGGCTTGTTGGAAATCCATGGATGTCTAATTTCCAACCCAAGTGGAATTTTCCAATTTGGTGTCCATTTGCACCTCCAAAAGTGCATTCTCCTGGAGGTACTTCCTGCTGGTGCAAAAGGTGGCAGAAAGGTGATTTTCATGGTGTTTTTGAGCCTTTTGGTCACCCAGAACTTAATGAAATGCTTTGGAAATAGCTGAGCATGTATAATTCATCATGAAAAATAAAAACTACAATCCATTTGTGATTTTGAGCTCCCAATCCTATGGGTCGCGCGAGGTGCACGACGCATATAGGGGAAAACCCTGTTTTTTAGTGCAAAAATTCCAAAATGTCAAAAATTTCTCCAAATTTCTTGAAATTTGGACTGAAGGTTCTTCATCAAGGGCAATGATGAGCCAAGGATGCCTCAGCCAATATCTAGAGTCCTTCATCCACTTTTCGCCTCCTTGAATCTCTCTTTACCTTCGCTTTCAAACTCCTGATTCTCGCTTTGTACACCAAGTTCCGGGACAAGTAATGATATGTCTGCCACCTCTATGAAGCCTCATGAGTGCATGTCCTTCCAAGGGTGAGTCACTTTGGGTTTCCACTTTATAATCAGATGAATGACCGGATGACATAATTGTTGTTACACCACTGCCTTGGAGAAATAGATGTCGGTGAAAGAATTGTGTTGGACTGCTCTTTTGTAGTGCGATTGAATTCAAATTTCTGCCACCAAGGGAAAAAAAAATGCAACAAGGACTGTTAGGGGTTGTTAGCAAGGGGAAATAATATGGAGGAATGGGAATTATTGGGAGAAATTTAATAGGGAAATATGGGAGAGGGTTTGAGGGATTTGATGTATGGGAATAGGGTTTAGGGTTTGGGATTAGTTGTATGGGTTTTGCGGTGTGAGGTTAGAGGATTTGGGATAGAGTATGTAGGAGAAGGGAGTAATGGAGTTAGGTTGAAGATAAGGGAACAATGGGAGGGAGACAAAATCTTCATGGAAAAACAGTGAGTTTTAAACCCTGGCAGCAATTGTGTTGAGGGTCTTTAGAAGTAGGTTTTGAGACTTTTCGTTGCAACCACTATCACCCATAAACCACCATCTCTTTATCATAAAATTTGCTGCAATAGCAAGATAGCAAGCCTACCTGGAAAATCTAGGCAAAGTATTAGCAATTTGGTGAAGTTTCCAACAATTTTCAGGCTTGAGGCTATATGCACCGCACGCCTTCCCAACGTGCCACGTGCACCTGATGCGTCGCGCCAGTGTATTTTTACACTGTGTTTTTGTGCCTGATGCGCCGCACGCCTGCCCAACGCGCCGCCCACCACATAGGGCATTTTGCAGGAGGCTTTTGGAAGCCTTCCTGGTGTCGAAATTGGGCACAAGATAGCTCGTTGGAAAGGTATTTGAGTCTACTTTTTAACCCAACTAGAATGTTTCAATTTAGAGTTCATTTGACTTGTCAAAAATCAAATCTCCTAAGACTGGTCAAAATGTGCCAAATGAGGCTGCCTCAAGGCAAAGTGTTGTTGCAATCAACTTTTGAATGCCTTCCTCAACTCCAAATTGAGCTCATGATAGTTCATTGGAAAGATATTTTTGTCTAGTTATTCGTTGACTCATCAAGAAATTTATTTGGCATGTTGTGGACAAACACCTCTCTCCATTTTCCAAAATTCATCTTTGAGTGCTCTGAAACATCTTTTGAGTGAAACTTGTCTCGATGTGTGAAACAAGGGATTTTGTCGAAATTAAGCGAAATGAAGGGGATAAGAGGCTTCTAAATTCTTGGGGAAATTTTTGGAAGTAGGTAGGGATGTTAGGAAGCAGGGGAAAGTCGAATCTCAGAGATCGAGTGAGGGGAAGGGGTCCAAAAGGGCAAAACACAGGCCTAGCCTAGAAAATTGCCAAGTTGTGGCAAGAAACTAG